>ML823928.1:104758-146009 GCA_009831015.1 Picea engelmannii
TATTATGGAATCCACATACCCTTTTCCATAGAATATACTAACTAGATCCAAAAACCAAGGACATGAAATATGGTACTACACATATTATAATATATTATCAAGGAAAAAACAAGCTAAATGAAATTTGGACATTTGAAAAAAAATTTACAAGTTAAAAAAATAAATGAGTACATCAATAAAAAATAACATACTAACCTTGCAAGTTCAAAATCCAAGCTATGTAGATCGAGAATTGGATTTTTTCAACTCGTGGGTGACGGAAAAAATAAACAGCTCAAACAAAAGCCAAGAACGATGTCACAACTATAGCAATTGTGTCGCAAAGTCTCTTAAAGTCACGTATATATAGATAAAATAGTCAACTAGCTGTTAACACCGACCAATGAGATAGGAAAAATTTGCGTCGCTATTGCCACGAAAGTTAGTCGCTATAGTGACGAAAATACGAACTAGATTTAAATAAGATTTTCATCGATATTGCAATGAACTTTCATGGCAATATTGACGAAAATCCCGCCCTGTTTAAAAAAAATATGAAACTAGTTGAAGCGTGGAAAATTTTCGTGGAATAATCCACCCATATGTAGTAGTGATACTTCTATTGATCAATTATTAATAGAAATACTCCTTTCCTGTCCTATCGATATCTTGCAAATATATGATTATTATCCATGGGCATGTTCGTAATATTTATTAATAGATTGTGCTATCTGATGTGCTAACTCATTTTATATATTGTCACTATATACTTGCATCGCTTGTTTGTCGATAACTTCTTGCAGGTGTAAAGCTTTGGGTCAAAGTGCTCAACGGTGGAATGACATCAAACGATTGGATCGAGGTAGGCTTCTTCCTCGTATTTCACATTAGTTTATATAGCCCATGTTGAAATTGGGTTCATTTCTACAGTCATACCTGTCTGTTGTGGTTTACCCTTGGCCATAGAGAGTTTTTCCCTTGTAACAAACTCCTCCAAGTTTCATTCCTTGAATCCTCACCAAAAATAAGTTATAGAGAGAATGGTAGACCTTATTCAATTCTAGTTTATTCAGAAGAGATTACTTGTACAGAATGCCCCACGCTCAATATTTAACATCAAATTCAAAAACTCACACATAAGAAAATAAAGCCTGTAATATTTCCAATTAAATTGGTCTCACTTCATTTGGATTCTCTATGAAGAAGTTATGACTATTTTACCCAGAACACTTGTTTATTGACTAGCTTCAGGACTAGTCAAAAACCCTATCTTCCACATAGTGTATCTTCAAAAATGTAGAAAATAAATAGCTTAATATTTTTCCACAGGTACCTTGATATGTCTTCTCAATACCATATCAATTTCACCATCTGAATCATTCTACAAAATTTTTTATAGATAAAATGGTAAAATGACATGTAAATAACATACCTTAGAAGACATCACCAAAAGACTTCATCCTCCCTTGAAGTCCGAACTTCTTTACTTTTGATTTCCTTTGAAATTCGACTTGTATATAAAATGGATGTATAATGATATGTATTTATACCATTTATGTCACTTTCTTTTAACATTAGGGCCAACCTGTTACTTTCTTATTTTGTAATTCTTTTCTTTAATTATCTTCAGGGCCAACCTATATTTCCTTCTTCAATTCACTTTGTTATCTTCAAAAATTCATTTCTCCTCAACCATGACGATCCACCTGACATGCCACCTACCACCAGAAACAACATGATGTATACGATCCATCCATGGGTGTTGTTTCCTCATGTGAACTATCCTTCATGTCCAACTACCTTCATCAATCTTGTGGTCCAAAAACAATGACTAGGGTTGACATCAATGACAACAACCAATCTTCCAACAATCTCCCCATTTTTCATTGATGGAAACACTCATGCTCACCCCATCATCATGATCCCAATTTATCTCCCCCTTTGACATCAATGGCAAAGGGTAGGGGTGCTCCCCCTGAGTTTAATGGAAAAAGGTAACTCTCTTCTTTAGGGCTGCTCCCCCTGAACATGTGACACTCAATAATACTTCATCCTTATTTTTGTTCTTTGGGAATTTTTCTTCCTTGGAATTGTTTTGTGTGGATTTTGTCTTCTCTCTCTTCTTCATGTCTAGGATGTATATGTTTTTCGGTATTCTTGTTGTAGTTGCAACCAATCTTCTTGAGTGATTTTCTTTGATTTTACATTTTCGGGAGTCAAACGTAAGAGTGTATCCTTGATCACATATTTTTCCAACACTCAGGAGATCATGCTTCAGATCTTCAACCAATATGACTTTTCCTTCTTTTACATTTTCAATTCCAGGATTTATGGTTCCTTTTCCAAGTATTTTAGTAGATGAGTCATCTCCAAATGCAACATTTCCACCCTTTTTCTTCAAGTTGACAAATTTTCTTTGATCTCCGGTCATATGAGATGAGCACTCACTGTCTATGAACCATTCATCTTCTCCTTTTCATTCTTTAGCGACCAATGCTATTCAACAATTTTCATTGTGTGGAATTTCTTTCCTTTTCCATGTTGTAGTTGGTATATAGACATTGGGCATACAATTATCTTCCTTCATGTCTCTGCAATCTCATGCTTTGTGACCAAGATTATTGCACTTGTAACATACAATATTTTGATCCATTAATGGGTCAAATAGATTATAATTTCTGTTGATAGGTCTACAAACATTTCCATATCTACTATTTTCACCATTCATGTAGTTTGCGTAGTTATTCCTTTCATTGATTCTATAGTTGATTGCCTTGTGTCCAAAATTTCCACAAGTATAACAATGTCCAAGAAAGAAATTTTGATACCTAGGAGTAAGTGATCTTCTTTGTGGTGTGGTCCATCTGGGTTCATGATCTATTCTTTTGTAGTTTCCTTCATAATGATTTCTTTCGTACCTAATGGGAGAGGATCTTCTTGATGTCTCATTCCTTTTGAATTCTAGTCTTCTATCTTGTTGTCCAACTTGTTTTGGAGTGTTAGTTTCATCATTTTCATATTCCTTCTCTTGTTTTGTTGTCTTCAAACTGTCATTGTATCCTAGTCATGTCTTGTCATTTGGAGATATTTGAATGCTAAGGATCTCACCTAATTTTTCAGTGYTTTTTTTGAACTTCTTAAACCTTACTATTGTCAATAGTATCTCCCCTTTTGTGTGATCCAATTCTRCTTTCAATTTTTCATAATCTTCTAATTGTTCCTTCAAGCTATCAATGGTATTTTCAAGCTTGTAATTCTCTTCTTCACAACTACTCAATTCACCTTTTCGTATTATGTTTGTGTTTCTAAGCTTGCTATTTTCAGTTTCAACATGCTTCAACTTTTCAAGATTCTCATCTTCTTGTTCACTCTCTGCATTGTCTTTGTATCTCCAAAAGGAATCAAGGTTGGTTTCTTCATCTGAATCTTCTTCAAAAATGATTTCTTCTTCTTTAGAATTCTTGCGATCATCATCCTGGGTTTCTTGGGTTATGAAGATGACTTCTCCTCCATCATTATCTTCTTCATCACTCTCATATGAGGAGATGTCATCATCCTTGGAGTAGAAGCTCTTTTCATTGTTGAGACTTCTCTTTTTATAGTAGCAATTTTCAACAATATGTCCTATTCTACCACAGTTAAATCATTTGAGAGGAGACTTGCCTTTGTATATTCCACTTCCCTTCTAGAACCTTCTTACGAAATTTGATATTTCTCCATCAAGGTCATTATCCTTGTATTTTGTCTTCTTTATGGCTTTAAAGGCTGCTTCATATTTTGGCTGGTCACTTTCTGTACTTGTTCTCATTTCATATGATATAAGAGACCCATGTAATTCATCCATTGTTATTTTGGTCAAGTCCCTAGTTTCTTCAATGGTGGAGACCTTAGCATCATACTTCAAGAGAAGTGATCTCAACACTTTTTGTACAACCATGGATTCATAGAGCTCTTCACCTAATCCTATGATAGCATTAACAACTTCATTAACTCTAATAAAATAGGTTTCACTATCTTCCTTTTCATTCATCTTCAAATTTTCAAATTCTTCTCTATGTTGTTGAAGCTCTACCTACTTAAGTTTTGGATCACCTTCGTAGATACTCTTGATTTTGTCCCATACCTCTTTAGCAGTGTTGTAGCCCATCACTTTTATAGCAATGATTGGTGCCAATGCTCCTAGAATAACATGTCTGGCTTTTGAATTACAACTCATAAGCTTCTTCTCATTTGGATCGGTTGGAGCATTATTTGGGATTACATAACCATTTACAACTGAGTACCAAATGTCTACTCCCAAATTTGTTCGGTAAGTTTTCACTCTATCACTCCAGTATGCATATTTTCTTCCATCAAATCTTTGAATCCCATTTGAAATGTGCTCATGGTCATCCATCTCTTCTCAGGATTTTCCTTCCAGTGGTTAAACTGTTTTGAAGGAAACCTGCTCTAATACCAATTGTTGATACTGAGAGGGGGGTGAATCAATATCAAGTACACTTTTTTTTTTCAACTTATACTTACACTATTCAATTATATCCAATGAACAATGAACATGTAAGGTCTCTTTCCCCACAGAGCCTTATAAAACACACGCTAAAATAAAGAATAAAGAAAAATGTATGATGTACAATTCAATCTTAAACATTTAACCATAACTTATTTAGCATAAATTAAATTTATCCACAGAATGAAAGTAAATCACATAACCATCACGCAACACAACATAATCACTAAAATACATACCTCTATTTGATGCTAATTCCCAATCTCCGGTTGTCCTCTCTGCTTCTCTACCCAAAACCAAATCTTCCTCCCTACCATCTAGGAACAGAGCCTATCCGACTCCCTAGCTCCAGGATTCTGTGAGGATTCCTGGCCCCCGAGCCCAAAACTCCCAGCAACCTGGTGCATCCCTGTAATAGTCCACCCAAACTCTCCAGACCAAACCAAAAAATACCAAACAGAAAATATTGTCCTTCTCTCAAAATAATGCTTCCTCTCCCCAAAATTTCATAATCCCTCTCCTGAAGGCCTCTGCCCCCTCATATCCTCTTCCATTCACTGCCTCCTACCCTCCTTTAATGCCACCCACCTTATCCCTCCATTTAATACCTTATCCCTCCATTCAATACTTCATCCCCTGCATACATAAAGTTTTATAATAATGAATTAAAAGTTATTAAGTATTTAATTCTTTACCCTAAACATTAAATGTGTTAATCAATCAATTAATTAATTAATCAACAAATATAAAAAAATAAATAAATAATTAATTAATAAATTAATATTATCAATAAATAATCATTATTTAACTAATACACATTAGGACAATTAATTATTTAATTAATTATACTTGGTAAATCTTAAGCAATCATTTAGCTAGGGTTGTTATAGAACAATAGTATAAGAGTTACACCAATACACCACAATACACCATGCACAATATATGAGAAATAATCAATAGTTATTGTTCAATGGAAGTAATGACTTCCAAAGGTAGCTACAAATTCCAAATATAAAGGGAGGGATAAACCTCCAAGAGGAATATACAATCCTCCAATATCAAGAGAGGGTTGACCTATCCATCCTTTCCCCTTCCTTCCACCCAATAATAAATGAGAGATAATAAAACTTTACATTAAATCATAACCATCAACCAACCATCACATAGAACCTGATAATGCTTCCTGAGACTTCTTCAAATTCTGCAATTATTCAATTATTGGAATACTCTGATCCTGTAGATAATATTACTCAATGTATTCTCTAAAAATCCTCCAAGTTTCACTCCTTGAATCCTCCCCAAAAATAATTTATAGAGAGAATGGTAGACCTTATTCAATTCTGGTTTATTCAGGAGATCTAACTTGTATAGAATGCCCCACACTCAATATTTAAGATCAAATTCTGAAACTTGCAAAAAAGAAACTAAAACCCGTACTATTTCCAATGAAGTTGGTATCACTTCATTTGGATTCTCTATGAAGAAGTTATGACTATGTTACCCGAAACACCTGTTTATTGACTAGCTTCAAGGCTAGTCAAAAACCCTATCTTCCACAGAGTGTATCTCCAAAATTTTAGTGAATAAAGAGATGAATTTTTTACCACAAGTACCTTGATATGTATTCTCAATACCATATCAATTTCACCATTTGAATCATTCTATAAAAAATGGTATAGAGAAAATGGTAAATGACCTGTAAATAACATACCTTAGAACACATCACCAAAAGACTTCATCCTCCCTTGAAATCCGACCTTCTTTACTTTTGATTTCCTTTAAAATTTGACTTGTATATAAAATGAATGTATAATGATATGTATTTATACCATTTATGTCACTTTATTTTAACATTATGGATGACCTGACACTTTCTTATTTTGTAATTCTTTTCTTTAATTATCTTTAGGGCCAACCTGTACTTCCTTCTTCAATTCACTTTTTCATCTTCAAAAATTCATTTCTCCTCAACCATGAGGATCCACGAGATGTGACACCTACCACCAAAAACAACATGATGTATACTATCCATCCATGGGTGTTGTGTCTACATGTGCACTTTCCTTCATGTCCAAATACCTTCATCAATCTTGTGGTCCAAAACGAATGACTAGGGTTGACATCAATGACAACAACCAATATTCCAATAGAGGAGACATGGCTTAGTGAAGTTGGATAACCCTAATGAGTTATATAGAATCCCTTAGAAGGTGAAAGAAGTCAAATTATTCAAGAAGCTCCTAGAAGAAGTTGACTAGTCAAAGTGGTTGCAACTAGGAGTTAATCATGGGTTAAGTTGTTGCAATAAGAAAATAATTAAAATAAATTAGTTGCAACTACACGTGGAGAGTTTACTATTTGTGGATAAAGTGTTTGTAAATGGACAAAGTGGTTAGAAGTGGGTTAGCCATAAAATAAGGAAGTTGGGTAAAATAGTTAGAAGACAACCCCTGGAGGAAGCTACTTGGAGAGGTATAAATAAGAGAGCAAGGGTCTCTTATGTGGATGAATATTTGAGCACATTGCGTACCTATCATTTGGTGAAAGGTTCATTGTAGGTATTCATTGATGCATCAAAATTTCTGCAAGTCTGAGGTAACAAAGGAGGGATGACGACAAAAGTTTGAGAGTTGTATAGTTTCATAAAACCCTAGTTTTCTGAAGATGTATGCGGGTTGCAGAAGGCCAAGTCGCATACATACGCATGCTGCATAAGTCCAGGTAGCGTACATACATGGGATGTAGTGAATGAAGGAACATACATACACATGCTGCAAAGAATAAAGGGAATGCACATATGCATGCTGCAATATATACATGTTGTGTATCTGTAGAATACTATTGGACAAATTGTTTCTGTTTACAAGTTGGGTCTTGTACTTTAGGGTTGGATTCCTCACATATTAGTTGGTGTTGAGATTTTCAAGATGGGTCTTGTATTGAGAGTTGGTACTCTCTTGGAGTTGGTGCTCTTTTTCAGTGCGTGCTGATAAACCCCAGAGATTGTAGTCTTCATGTAACACATAATACGAAGAGAAACTTACACACATATTTGGTGCACATTGTATTCATTGTGATGATGTATCATAGTTATTTATGATTGATGAATGTTGTTGATATATGTTTACATGAAAGAAGCTAGTTGTGAATGCAATTAATGAATAATGGTGTTTGATGTGATTTTTAACTAAAGTTTGAAAGAAGTGTAAAAAGAGCCACACAATGATTCACCCCCCCCTGAGTGTGGTCGGTGTGTACAAAAACTGGTATTAGAGCGAGCCTTCACAATAATCCTTACAAGATTGAAGGAGATCCATGGACACACAAATGGATGAACATGCATTTCCCTCTACATATGAAATTCCAGTCTTTGATAAGAAAAAATACTTGACATGTAGAATAAAAATGAAAGGGTATTTGAAGTCAAAAGGAGCAAGTGTTTGGGACACAGTTGTTGGTGGATCAGTTCCCTCAAAGAATCAATCAAAATTTGTAGCCGAAAAGGAATTAAGGAAGAACAATGAAGTGGCACTCAAGGCCATATACCATGGACTCTCAGGTACTGCCAAATACAACATAGGATAACATTCATCCACCAAGGACCTATGGATGAAGCTAGAGAAGGTATATCAAGAAAAAAAAAAACAAGACACATAAGAAAATACCATCAAGGAAAATGAAGGTAAAGAATCTCCAAAATATTCAGATTGGAATTATTCTAAGTGTAGTGATGTTGAATGTTCTCTTGCAAATACAAAAGAAGATATAGAATAAGTTTGTGTAGAATCAACTAACAATTATCTTACAGATGAAGAGGAAGAATTGTTGAAGCTTAAAAGAAAAGTTATATATGAGTTAGGAGATGTTAGCAATGAAATAGGAAATAGTTCAACTTCTTTTAAGTATCTTGAAAAATACACTAAGGAAGTCCTAGAAAAGTACCCAAGACATACCATGGCACTAAATAAAATACTCATGAAACAAGAAGGAGAGATCAAGAAACTAAAAAGTGAAATAAACATTCAAGCAGAAGAAAGGAAGAAGATAGATGATGATCTTAGAAAAATCCTTGACTAACTTAAAGAAACAAGAGAAATCAATGCGAATCTGAAGACACAACTTGAAGAAGCCAAAAGGATAGAGGAACTCTTGAAGAATCAGGTAAATGAAAAGGAAGAATCATGCCATAAGCTAGAAGCATAAGTAGTTGATATCAAAAGGAAAGTTGAGAAGACAAACACTCATATGAAGTTCATGAACAACTCAACAATATTGGATGAAATCCTAGATAGTCAAAGATCACCAAATGAAAATTTTTCTCTTGGATACAACTCTGAAGCTGACACTTCTAAGAAGCATGATGTAGGTCCCATCATTTTCAAAGAGTGAAATCTAAGCCAAAATTCAAGCATCAACAAAAAGAAAGAAAGCCTTTAGAATATCAGAAGAAGGAAGACACCAAGAAGGAGGTCTTACACCTCAAAGAAAATTCAGAAGAGAGACACCTTCAAGGTTGACACAAATGAACATGTATGAAAATGTTTTCAATGGTCACTATTTCTCATGTAATGATTATTGTCAGATTGCTTTGGATTGTAGACATTATGCAAGGAGAGACGTTGGAATATTCAAGAACATATTAATATGTTGGATATGTAATCTTGACGAACACATTGTTGCACATTGTCACACCATGAGATGTTACAATTGTAGTGGGTTTGGCCACAAATCCCAGGATTGTTGGAATTCAAGGAAACAATCAATGAGAAATTATTCATATGATATGGAAAGAAGAGCATGGAAGAAAGATAATGTTGAAAGGATGGAATCTCAGAGAACAGGTGCCGAGAAACCAAGAGACTCTAAGAAGTGGATGAAGAAGACTGAACAACTAGACATGAATGAAGGCATAAAGAATGAGGAAAGCTTCATATTTTTTGAGTCATACACGAGATTATGTGGGAAAAATCACATATATATGCAGTTTGTCTGAGGTAAATACATGTAAAAATGCGAGCTGTCTGAGGTGAAGGCACGCACATTAGATAAAGTCATGGTAAAAAGGGTGTACATATGAGTTGCAACATGGTTTGATGGTACAACTTTGTTTATATAGGGTCTGAGATGGTTTGTTTCAGTTTTTCATGAATATAGGTATGCTTGTATGTGTGTTAGATGAATGTATGGTGATGATATATGGTTGAGTTTTGAAGCATATGCTTGAATCCTATCTTGGATGCATGGTACAAATCTTAGTGTGTAGATTGAGGCATTTCTGTTAAGGTACAGTGTTGGTTTTTTAGTGATGTTATGACACTTTGTTTATGCGATATATCACGATGATGTAATGCTATCTAAAGATATATCATTGATCTATTGAAGAACGTCCTTGTTACATGTTTAGAGGCACTATTGGATGTTTAGTTCTTGCTATAGTGAATTGTTGTTGAGGCAAATCTATTGTAGTACATGGTTGGTACATATGTGATCTCTATTGATATATCTTGAGGTGTATTGTGAGAAGCATTTGTTTGATGATATTGGTATATGACTAATTCATGCTTGAAGATACATATTGAGACATATTGTTGGTGAATTTTTGGCACATGATTTGATATAAGGGATTATGATAGTCTTATGTATTTTTAGAGGCCAAGTTGTTGAATAACTTGACATTTGGTTGATGCACATGTTGGGACATATGATGGACAACTTGGCACATACATGAGATGTATGTTATTGTGATATTGATGAGTCCTAGTTTGATCTATAGTTTCTTCATTATTGGTACATTATTGGAGGAACTTGCTAGTAGTATTTTTTGCACATGGTTTATGGATTATGTGGTATACATGTCTTGGCACATCTTGATCTTGGTATATTTTGGTGATGATTATGAGTTGTTGTGATATGCATGGTTGATGCACTGGTTGATGGTATGGTACAATACACGATTGTGAGTGATAGTACTTGGTTGAAGTACACCATTGGTATTACCTGTTTAGCATATCCTTTGGTACATGGTGTATGGGATGATATGGTTGAGACACTTGTTATTGTGCTTGGTTGATACATTGTATATGTTACAGGTTGATTGATGGTTTATGGTTGAGATACATTTCTTTGAATATGGTTTGTGGCACTTGGTTTATGGTAGAGGCATATCATGAGTGTTATGACACTTGTTTGAGGTACATGGTTGACATGTTGGTTGAGACATATGGTTGTTGATGTTACTGGTATTGGTACATTGATAGAGGCACTTGATGATAATGGTATATGGTATGGTGTTGATGTATATTATTGATGATTTGTTCATGATTCACTACTCATTGTTGACATATATTTTTCTTCATGATTGATCCATGCGATAGTATGTTGGCATACAATTGATGTATGGTATGACACAAGTTTGGATGGATGATGCATGGACAAGTCCAAGGATCGTCATAAGAAGAGAATACCATTCTTGAGAAGTTGATCTATGTTGTGGTAGAGAAAAAAAATACTCAACATAAGCAGATTGTAGTGGTAGTATATTTTTCATCTTCGAGAGAAGATAGGGGAAACATACCCACAATGGGAGTTATTCTTTTTTCCATGGTTGGTTACATATGTATGATTCTAGGAGGAGAGATGATATATATGATCATAGAGGGAGAATTGGAAGCCATGCCATCAACATTGCATCAGAGTGATATCCCTTGTCAAAGGGGGAGAGATTATTCAGATGATGGATCAACACAATAAATAATTCAATTAGGGGGAGTAGCCCCAAGGAGAGATACCCTTTTCCATTCATGTCAAAGGGGGAGAGATAGAAACATTTATGAGAATCAATGATCACAGGGGGAGCATGAGCATTGCCACGTCTAAGTGTTGACATAAATGTTGGTGTTTCCATCAATGAAAAAGAGAGAGTTTGTTAGACGATGTCGTAATTGATGTTAAAGGATCGATGTCAAAGGGTTGATGTCAAGTGGTGTCATAATGATGTGTTGTCATTGATGTGTGATGTAGTAGATGGATTGATGTCTAGATGAATTGATGTGTTGTTATTGATGTCAAGGTTGATCATTGTTGTATCATTGATGTCATGTTCAAGGTATTTGATGATCATGAATGTTCTTATGTAGGAAGTACCAAATGGATAAAATATAAATTTATCCCCTTATGGTGAAAGACCTCACGTGAAGACACTCTGGGTTAGAGTTCTCAAAGTGGTTCCCTTATGGTGAAATCCCTCACAGGAAAATGCTTTGAAAAGTACAAATGGTTAAGTAATTGACTAATCCTAGATGTGTGGTCTAGAAGCCCCAATAGTGTGGTAAAGGAACCCATGTTTGGTTGAGGAATAATTTAATGAAGATCAATGTATTTGTAGGTGAGACTATTCTAGATGGATAACAAATGTCATGCCGTTTCCAGTGATATGTGGTATGTCACAGAGTTCCTCACAGTTGAGGAGATATGGCTTGGTGAAGTTGGAAAACCCTCATGAGTTATCTAGAAGCCCCTAGAAGGTGAAATAAGTCAAATTATTCTAGAAGCTCCTAGAAGAAGATAACTTGTCAAAGTGGTTGCATCTAAGATTTAATCATGGGTTAAGTTGTTGCAATAAGAATATAATTAACAATAAATTAGTTTCAACTAGAAGTGGCGAGTTTACTATTAGTGGATAAAGTGGTTGTAAGTGGACAAAGTGGTTAGAAGTGGGTTAGCTCTAAAAGAAGGAAGTTTGGTAAAACAGTTAGAATATAACCCCTAGAGGAAGCTACTTGGAGAAGTATAAATAAGAGAGAAAGGGTCTCTTATGTGGATGAATCTTTGAGCACATTGAATATCTATTATTTGGTGAAAGGTTCATTGTAGGTACTCATTGATGCATCATAAGTTCTACAAGTCTGAGGTAAAAAAAGGAGGGATGACGACGAAAGTTACGAAGTTGCAGAGTTTCAGAAAACCCTAGTTCTATGAAGTTGTACGTGTGTTGTAGAAGGACAGGTCATGTACATACGTGGGCTGCAAAAGTCCAGTTTAGGTACATACATGGGTTGAAGTGGAGGAAGGCACGTACATACACAGGCTGCAAAGAAGACATTGAACATAAATACATGTGCTACAGTATATACATGTCATGTATATGTAGAATACTTTTGGAGACATTTTTTTGGTCTTCTAGCAAGGTATTGTACTTGAGGGTTGGATTCCTTACATCTCAATTGGTGCTGAGATTTGAAATTTGGGTCTTGTATTGAGAGTTCGTACTCTCTTGGAGTTGGTGCTCTTTTTCAGTTGGTGTCAATAAACCCCAAAGATTGTAGTTTTCATGTAACACATAATACAAAAAGAAACTTACACATATATTTGGTGCTCATTGTGTTCATTGTGATTATGTCTCATAGTTCTTTATGATTGATGAATGTTGTTGATATATGTTTACATGAAAGTAGCTAGTTGTGAATGAAAGTAATGAGTAATGGTGTTTGAAGTGATTGCTAACTAAAGTTTTGAAAGAAGTGTAAAAAGAGCCACACACTGAATCCCCCTGCCTCTCAGTGTGGTCAATGTGTCCAACAATTGGTATAAGAGTGGGACTTCACTATAATACTTACAAGCTTGAAGGAGATCCATGGACACACAAATGGATGAACATGTAGTGTCCTCTACATATGAAATTATAGTCTTTGATAAGACAAATTACACGGCATGGAGAATAAAAATGAAAGGGTATTTCAAGTCAAAATGAGAAGGTTTTGGGACATATTTTTTGGTGGATTAGTTTCCTCGAAGAATCAGTCAAAATTTGCAGCCCAAAAGGAAGAAAAGAAGAACAATGCAATGGCACTCAGGGCCATCTACAATGGACTCTCAGGTACTATCAAATACAACATATGCCAACATTTCTCCTCCAAGGACCTATGGATGAAGTTAGATAAGGTATATCAAGAAAAAAAACAAGACACAAAAGACAATCCCATCAAGGATAATGAAGGTAAAGACTCTCCAAAGTATTTTGATTGCAATAATTCTAAGTGTAGTGATGTTTAATGTTCTCCTGCAAATAAAGAAGAAGATATAGAAGAAGTTTGTGTATAATCAACTAAAAATTATCTTATAGATGAAGAAGAAGAATTGTTGAAGCTTAAAAGAAAAATTATATATGAGTTAGGAGATGTTAGCAATGAAATAGGAAATAGTTAAACTTCTTTTGAGTATCTTGAAAAATACACTAAGGAAGTCCTATAAAATTACCCAAGACATACCATGGCACTAAATCAAATACTCATGAAACAATAAGAAGAGATAAAGAAACTAAAAAGTGAAATAAACAGTCAAGAAGAAGAAAGAAAGAATATAGATGATGAGCTTAGAAAAAGCCTTGAAGAACTTAAAAAAACAAGAAAAATCATTGTCAATCTAAGGACCCAACTTGAAGAAGCCAAAAGGATAGAGGAACTATTGAATAATCATGTAAATTAAAAGGAAGAATAATGCCATAAGCTGAAAGCAGAAGTAGTTGATCTCACAAGGAAATCTGAGAAGACAAAAACTCATATAAAGTTCATGAACAACTCAACAATCTTGGATGAAATCCTAGATAGTCAAATATCACCAAATGATAAATCTGGTCATGGATACAACTATGAAGTTGACACTTCTAAGAAGCATGATGTAGGTCCCTCATTTTCAAAGAGTGAAAGAAAAGATGCAAGTCAAGCATCAACAAAAAGAAAGAAAACATTCACAAGATCAGAACAAGGAAGACACCAAGAATCAGGTCCTACACCTCAAAGAAAATTCAGAAGAGAGACACCTTCAAGGTTGAAACAAAAACACATGTATGAAATTTTTTTCAATGGTCACTTTTAATGATTATGGTCATAAGGCTTTGGATTGAAGACGTTATGCAAGGAGAGATGTTGGAAGATTCAAAAAAATATTAAGATGTTGGAGATGTAATCTTGTCAGACACATTGTTGCACATTGTCACACAATGAGATGTTACAACTGTAGTGGGTTTGGCCACAAATATCAAGATTGCTAGAATCCAAGGAGACAATCAGTGAGGAATGATTCATATGATATGGAAAGAAGAGCATGGGAGAAAGATAATGTTTAAAGGATGGAAGATCAGAGAACATGTGTTGAGAAACTAGAACACTCTCAAAAGTGGATGAACTAGAAGACTGAACAACTAGACATGAATAAAGGCATAAAGAATGAGTAAAGATTAATAACTTCTAAGTCATACACCAACTCCTATGGGAAAATCATGTATATACATGGTCTATCTAAGATAAGGTCACGTACATATACGAGTTGTTTGAGGTGAAGGAACGTACATGAGGCAAAGTCTTGGAAAAAGGGTGTGCATATGAGTTGCAACATGGTTTGATGGTACAACTCTGTTTATACAAGGTCTAAGATGGTTTGTTTCATGTTTTAATGAATATAGGTATGATTTCATGCGTGTTTGATGAATATATGGTGATGATATATGGTTTAGTTTTGAAGCATATGCTTGAGGCCTATCTTGGATGCATGGTACACATATTAGTGTGTGGATTGAGAAATTTCTGTTAAGGTACATTGCTATTTTTTCAGCGATGTTATGACACTTTGTTTATGAGATATATCATGATGATGTGATGCTAGATAGAGATATATCATTGATATATTGAAGAACATCCTTGGGACATGTTTAGAGGCATTATTGGCTATTTAGTACTTGCTGTAGTGAATGGTTGTTGAGGCAGATCTGTTCTAGTACATGGCTTGTACACATGTGAGCTCTATTGATATATCTTGAGGTGTATTGTGAGAAGCATTTGTTTGATGATCTTGGTATATAACTAGTTCATGCTTGAAGATACATATTGGGACATATTGTTGGTGAATTTTTGGCACATGATTTTATATAAGGGTTTATGATTGTGCGATGTATTGTTAGAGGCCTACTTGTTGAATATCTTGACATTTGGTTGATGTACATGTTGGGACATATGATGGACAAGTTGGCACATACATGAGATGTATGGTATGGTTATCTTGATGAGTCATAGTTTGATATATAGTTGTTGCATTATTGACACATTATTGGAGACACTCACTAGTAGTATTTTTGGCACGTGGTTTATGGATGATGTGGTATACATGTCTTGGCACATCTTGATCTTGGTATATCTTGGTGATGATTATGAGTTGTTTTGATAATGCATGGTTGATGAACTGGTTGATGGGATGGTATGGCACATGATTGTGGGTGATAGTACTTGGTTGAAGTACACCATTGGTATTACATGTTTAGCATATCCTTTGGTACATGGTGTATGGGATGATATGGTTGAGACACTTGTTATGGTGATTGGTTGATACATTGTATATGGTACAGGTTGATTGATGGTTGATGGTTGAGATTTCTTGGCATATGGTTTGTGACACTTGGTTTAAGGTAGAGGCATATCATGAGTAATATGAAACTTGTTTGAGGTACATGGTTGACATGTTGTTTGAGACATATGGTTGTTGATGTTACTGGTATTGGTACATTGACAGAGGCACTTGATGATAATAGTATATGGTATGGTGTTGATGTATATGATTGATTCTTTGTTCATGATTCACTACTCATTGTTGACATATCTTTTGCTTCATGATTGATGCATGAGATAGTATGTTGGCATACAATTGATGTATGGTATGGCACACATTTAGATGGTTGATGCATGGAATGGTACAAGGATCATCATAAGAAGAGAAGATCATTTTTGAGTAGTTGATCTATGTTCTGGTAGAGAAACATCATCCTCAGCAGAAGCAGGTTGCAGTGGTAGAATATTGTTCATCTTGCAAAGAAGATAGGGGGAAACATACCCACATGGGGAGTTATTCTTTTTCCCATGATTGGTTACACATGTATGATTCTAGTAGGAGAGATGATAGAGATGATCATAGAGGGATCATTGGTAGCCATGCCAACAACATTGCATCAAAGTCATATCCATTGTCAAAGGGGTAGAGATTATTCATATGATGGAGAAACACAATGAACAAATTAGTCAAGGGGAGCAGCCCCAAGGAGATATACCCTTTTCCATTGATGTCAAAGGGGGAGAGATAGAAACATTGATGAGAAGAAAAGATCACAGGGGGAGCATGATCATTGCCATGTCCAAGTGTTGAAATCAATGTTGGTGTTGCCATCAATGCCAAAGGGGGCGATTGTTAGAGTATGTTGTCATTGATGTCAAAGGGTTCATATCAAGTGGTGTCAGAGTGATGTGTTTTCATTGATGTGTGATGTAGTAGATAGATTTATGTGTTGTTATTGATGTCAAGGTTGATCATTTTTGTATCATTGATGTCATGTTCAAGGTAGTCGATGATCATGAATGTTCTTATATAGGAAGTACCAAACTGATGAACTCCAAAGTGGTCTCCTTATGGTGAAATCCCTCATGAAAAGATGATATTGGTTAGAGTTCCCAAAGTGGTCCCCTTATGGTGAAATCCATCATGGGAAGATGCTTTGAAAAGTCCAAATTTTTCAGTAATTGAGTAATCCTAGATGTGTGGTCTAGAAGCCCCAACAATGTGGTAAATAAACCCAATTTTGGTCGAGGAATAATGTAATGTAGATCAATGTATTTGCATGTGTGACTATTCTAGATGGATAATACATGTCATTCTGTTTTCGGTAATATGTTGCACATCACACAGTTCCTCACTTTTGAGGAGATATGGCTTAGTGAAGTTGGATAACCCTCATGATTTATTTAGAAGCCCCTAGAAGGTGAAAGAAGTCAAATTATTCTAGAATCTCCTAAATGAAGTTGACTAGTCATAGTGGTTGTAACTAGGAGTCAATCATGGTTTAAGTTGTTGCAATAAGAAAGAATTAAAAATAAATGAGTTACAACTAGAAGTGGAGAGTTTACTATTTCTAGATAAAGTGGTTGCAAGTGGACAAAGTGATTAGAAGTGGGTTAGCCACAGAAGAAGGAAGCTAGGTAAAAAAGTTAGAATCTAACCCCTAGGGGAAGCTACTTGGAGAAGTATAAATAAGAGAGAAAGGGTCTCTTATGTGGATGAATCTATGAACAAATTGAATATCTATTATTTGGTGAAAGGTTCATTGTAGGTACTCATTGATGCATCGAAAGTTCTACAAGTCTGAGGTAGGAAAGGAGGGATGATGATGAAAGTTTCAGAGTTGGAGAGTTTCAAAAAACCCTGGTTTTTTGAAGCTGTATGTGGGTTGTATAAGGTTAGGTTGTGTAGATACATGGGCCACAAAAGTCCGGGTCATGTACATATGTGGGATGTAGTGGAAGAATGCACGTAAATATGCATGTTGCAAAGAAGATAGGACACATACATATGCATGCTCCAATATATACATTTCACGTATCTGTAGAATACTGTTGGACATATTATTTATGTCTACGAGCTAGGTCTTATACTTGAGGGTTGGATTCCTCAAATCTCAGTTGGTGCTGAGATTTGAAAGTTGGGTCTTATATTGAGAGTTGGTACTCTCTTGGAGTTGGTGCTCTTTTTTAGTTGGTGTCGATAAACCCTGAAGATTGTAGTCTTCATATAAAACATAATACAAAAATAAACTTACACATATATCTGGTGCTCATTGTGTTATAAGAACTTGGTTGTTGAACTTAGTTGAAAATTTCACAAACTATAGCTTAAGGCATAATTATGGGCAAGACCCTAAGTGAAGAGGCGTAGTTTGGTTGTAATAGGTGTAGGTTGGTCAAGCCCCTATGCTCGAGGAAAGGTAGTGTCACATGAACTAGGGTTCCAAAAGTGAAAAATTTGGATAGGACATGTAGGTTCATGGAACAATCCCTTTTAGGGATTTGTACGTAGAACTCAACCTCCAAAAATAATTTCAAAGCATTTTTTTATAAGTGTCTTACACTATGATCATGGCCAACATAACCACTCATCGATGATCATGGAAAATAAAGTAATTTTCTTGGAGAGAATTCACTTTGGAGGAAAATAGTTGAACAAAATTGATACTTCTATGATTGGCATGGAGAAAATGAGCCACCATTATTCCAACATACCAAAAATTTGGGGTTTCCAAGCTAAGTTTCAAGGAAAGAAGATGGAAGGATAAAAAAAATAGTAAGGAAAAGACCAAGTAGAAAGGTAAGACAGAGACCAAGGTGACCAATTGGGTAGAGGCACTTGAGCACAAGGGAGTGCATGGAAAAATGACAAGTAGTTGTCAAATAAGGAGATGTTTTGGTAATGAATTTACTATTTGAGATGAGTCAATCTCAAACTTGCAAGCACACCTTAGCACACAGACGAAAAGAGGAGAAAAAATGAATATTGGTTTTCAAATTTCCTTAAAAATGTTATAATTAGACAACAATTTGAATTAGTTCACACATAGACATGCATGGTTCAATCTTTGAGACATATATATGACTGCTAGTAGGATCAATCATGTAGCATTTTAACACTTCAAGGCATCCTAGGGATCTATAGTGTAGCATATATGTTGAAAAGGTAATTCCTCTTAGGGATCCATAATAATCACTCAACCTCCATGAAGAATGACAAATCATTTGTTTATAAGTACCTCCAATTATGAGCATGGTCAACATTACCTCTCATTCATGAACATAGCGAACATAAGCTATGTTCTTGGAGAGGGTGTGCTTTAGAGGATAATATTCTTGCAAATTTGATAATTCTATGAGTGTCATGGAGAAAACAAGTTGTTGTCCTTCCAACACGCCAAAAAGTTTGGGTTTCCAAGCTAAGTTGCAAGGAAGGAAAACAAAATGCTAAACAAAATATTAAGGTGGAGACCAAGGTGACTAACATGACATAGGAAACCATAACACGAGATATTGTATGGTAAAAATACAATATATTTGTGACTTTGGACACACCCATAAACATTTTTGGAGTTGACTAAACATAGTTCCCATGCTTGGTGTGTTCTTTTCACCCCTGGGAGAAAAATGGCCATTGCCCGACAATGGCGTTGGGTGGAAAAATAGGGCATGTGATAAAATGTAAACATATGATGTAATGATGAACCGTTAGATCCTTTTAACTCATGTACATGTAATATAACTAGGGACACCCATCGCCGATGAGTTCCACAACCCTAAAACTATTTTCTTAGAAAATTTTTAAAACTAGGTTTTAGCCTAGTGAGAGGCAACACAAAAATTGAATTGGAAGGTCAAAGTAGGAAATGGTTTCCCAAGAAGCATGTGTATATCATTATAACCTCAACCACACATAATAACACTTTCTAAAGTTGATTACACATATTTCCCATGCTTACCATGTTTTTTCTACCCTTGAGAGCAAAATGGCCATCGTCCCACAATGGCTTCGAGCCACAAATTAGGGCAAATGATAAAATGAAAACCAATGGATAGAATGAAAAATTGGTGGTTCCATTGGACTTGTGTACATAAAATAACACTATGTATACCCATCTCACATGGGTTGAAATTGTTTTCTCATAGGATTTGGAAACTAGGATTTCACCCAGTGAGAAGTAATGCAAAAATTGCATTGGAAGGTCAATCTAGGAAATGGTTTCCAAGGAAGTGTGATGACATAATTATCACCTTAGCCAAACCCAAACACACTACCTAAATCTTACAAAATTCAATACCCATGATCAATGTGTATTTTTCATCCCTAGGATCAAAATGGCCATTGTATCGCAATGTCTCCATGCCTCAAACTAGGGCATGTGGTAAAGTGCAAATGGTGTGAGAGAATAATGAACCATTAGTTCTGTTGGAATCATGTACATTAAATAACACTAGGGACACTTGTCTCAAATGAGTTCCACTACCTCAAAATCATTTTCTCAAATGATTTCAAAAACTAATATTTTGCCCGGTTAGAGATATTGCAAAAAAAGCATTGGAAGGTTAAAGTAAGAAATGGATGAAAAGGAATCATGTACATGTTTTTTTGACCTTAGACACACCCATAGATATTTCAAGTTGATGGAACACAATTCCCCTTCTCACTATGTTTTTTTTAACCCTCAAGAGCATCATGACCATTGTCCCATAATGTGTTTGGGGTGCTAACAAGGGCATGCAATAAAATGCAAATGATTTGATGAGATGATTAGATATTGGATTTTTTGGACTCATGTACATGAAATAACATTAGGAACACCCATTTCACATGATTTCCACCACCCTAAAATTGTTTTCTTGGAAAATTTTGAAAACTAAGATTTTTCCTAGTGAGAGGTAATGAAAAAATTGCATTGGAAGGTTAAAGTAGGAAATGACTGCCAAGGAATCATGTAGACACCGTTCTCACCTCAACCACATCCACATATTATTGTTGGATTTGATAGAATGTAGTTCCCATGCTTGATGTGTTTGTTCACCCTTGAAAGCAAAATGGTCATTGTCCCACAATGGCTTTGGGCCGCAAATTGTTTCATAAGATAAAATAAAAACTGGTGGATAGAGTGACAAACCATCGAATCCATTAGAAAGAGAATCAATAGGGTAGAAGAAACCATGACACAAGCGATCATGTGGTAAAAAGACAAGAAGCTTGTAAAATAAGGAGAGTTTTTGGTCACCACTTCATTTTTTTTAGACGAGTCATGCCCAAACTTGCAAGCATGCCCATGCACAAGGAAGAAGAGAGGAGAATACATGAATTCGGGCTTTCCAAATTTCCTTGAGACGATAGGCATGGAGAAAATGAGCTGCAAAGTTTACTTGAGATAAGTGGCATGGATAAAATGGGCCACCATCCTTCCATGTACCAAAAATTTGGGGCTTCCAAGAAGAATGGGAAGGTAGAGATAAAAAAGAATGTACGCTTACCTCACTATCTAATTTATGTAAAAATCATATTCATGAGAATGGTTACCCCTTTCACTTACTTGATTTTAATGAAGTGAGGTGGTATTAATTCATTGGTTGGCATTACCATACTTGTGATACTTATTGCCACTTATGGTGGTCAATCATGTAGGCCTATCACCCTTGTATTTCCCTCATTTCCTCAAGCATTACGCCCATTAAGGCACACTATACTAATTCTTATAGACAACCATCACTAAAAAAAAATGCATGAAGAAATATATTAACGATTGACATCAATTATAATGCCATTATAAATGATGTAATTGGGCTTATGTTTTCCTTCAACGTTAAAACCAACTCTTTTTAAAAAATAATGTAAGAAGAGCTATCACCCTTTTTTTTAGACCTTATCATATTTGTAAGAAAAATTGGAAAGTTGCTTATGCTATACACATTCCTAATATAGGGCAACTGCATCATGTTTTTCATGCAATGTTATGTCTAAAGAATGTTTTTAGGCTCCAACCAAAAACATTATATGGACATACTAGTTATAGAAGATGAAAGCCAATTTGTCCTGAATTTCAAGTCAATATGAAAGAAAATGTGAAGCAACTCCACTATGAAAGAAAATGTGAAACAACTCCACTTTAGATCGATCTTTATGTACATGATGAAGTGGAATGATTTTCCATGTGAAGAAGCCACATGGGAGCTAAAGCAACTTTGGGGAAGTGTCTAATGATCCTTATATATTGTGGTTAACTAGCTGTGGATACTCATTGATGGTGTTTGAAGCAATTATGATTTAGTTAGCATTTTATTTTTATTGGGTTGAAACAATATCTCTCTACTCCCTTATACAATGACCTAATTGATATTATTATTATGACAATCCTCTTTGAGGTTATTCATAAGGCTATTTTATGTCTTATTTCATATTATGTGTATATGTGTATTTTTTTTTGTCTATTATTTCTTATTGATCAAATCTTTTATATATATATATATATATATATATATATATATATAAAATGATCAACAATATAATTTACCACATATATTTATCTATTTAAAATGATCAACAATATAATTTACCACATATATTTATCCATAGATTTTTTTAAAGTGTAATTGATATCTATCTAGGTCAACTACAACTATTCACACTATGCCAATTTTAATAGTTCATAGCCAACTCTCGTGACAATTCTCAACAATTTTTCATAGTTCATACACGTTGTTTGCAATACATGTCCAACTTTAGCGATGTTTATGTTTGCATTGTTTAGGAATCATTTGCGTTGAACTATTCTACCCATATTTTCAAACAACAATATCAAATAAAATCATGGGAACAAGGTCCACGACCTTAAATTTTTTTTGAAAGAGGGTTATGGCATAAGCACGAAAAGGGCTTTCCAATGTGAGAAATTTAGTCCAAGTTTTGTTAAGGGTCATGGATGGTATGAATGGTATTGAAGTTGATGTCATTGCATGTTGGGATTCATAATACTTAACAATATAGAAATTACGTTGGAGAATCTGTTTGAATTTTTAACCATAAGAAATAGCTTCTTTGCAATTTTATAACATTATTAAATATGGGCTTTCCACCATTAAAGTGTGTTGGGACTAAATTTTAGAGTTAGAGATGATATTTCTTCCTTGTAAAATGCGGAAATATCATTCTTAATATTCCAATTAGAATTCTAAGACCTAAATGTTTGTGTCCCTTTAAAAGAAAAATGTTGAAATTTAGGTGTGCTCCAAAGTCAAAGAGAAAGATATTATTTTTTTGATCAATCATGTAGTATACACTTATGTCAATTAATGAACATGTTTTTGTAGGTGAGTATCACTACTATATACTATATGTCGTCTTCTTGAATATAGGTGTATGAATGTTATTTGGGGTGTGTTAGTAACTATGTGTTTCTTGTAATTTGATATAATTAAAATATGATTGGTTGAATTATTAAGAATTCAATGATTGAAATTCATTCTTCTTTAATATTAATTGGTTAGTATTGATGCTTAAGATAAAGATTTTGAATGTTATGAGGTGAAGGCGTGAGTGTCTAATAATACCATATGATGAAAAATAGACACAAAATAGATTGGTTGAATTATTAAGAATTCACTAAGGATTGGAACTCATTCTTCTTTAATATTAATTGGTTAGTATTGATTCTTAAGATGATTTGACAAGCAAATATTTGATAATTTCCAAAGATTTTGAACGTTATGAGGTGAAAGCGGGAGTGTCTGATGATACAATATGATGAAAAATAGGCACAAAATAGAACACTACACAAATAATAATTTTACCTACCTTGCACACTTTCATTAAACAAAAGAATATGTACAATATAATCTATAGTAAATAATCAAACAACAATAAAGTAGAATTATTTTATATATCAAATCCCACCTAGAAATTATGAGATCGTTATGAACCTACAATGTCAATCTATACAAAATAATCTTAGGAATTTGTCTCTATTGATTACACATTTATCAACTAAATGAGACAATGAGAATCCAAGTCCATCAAAATTGTGCATAATGTTACAAGAGATATTGACATAGATAAAGATAGATATAATAATTACAACTAGTTGATCATTAGGCTTCAATTGCAAGTTGAATGTTAGTAATTTTTGATTCACCTTTTTTATTGAGCATCTTATCCTAAGTTAGGTGGATTATATAGTGCTATTAATGAATTTTTTTCATAACCATAATCATCGAATGGTATGTGTTGATTGATGCCATGTTGAATTCCCAATGTAGGGGCAACTAGGTTTGATCCAACACAGGATAGTTTCAACACATAGGTTTTAATTGTTACTCTACTTAATATGCATAAACTTCAATAAGTGGCTACCCAAATTCAACAATAGTCCTATCACAATAGTTAGTGTTTATGAAAAATGGATTTCGAAAGGAAAAATTCCCAAGTAAGGAAACAATAAATTAGCATTACAATCATTACACAAGTTGCAGTTAAGTGGTAAATCAAGTCATCTTTCATAAGATCATATAAATGTATCCAATTGTTGCACTAAACTTGTGATATCTCATAACTAACTAAATCTAGGGCAAATTATCCTATGCAATGCTAATTGTGCTATCTTGTAGTATCTCATGTGAAACTATTCATCTTGGGAATTTTTTCCTAAATAATGCATCTTAATAACATACTCCTGATCACTGGAATTAGTCCACCATTTTTCTTGTAACATTTCCTTTTCAACTTGACTAGGAATCTTGCCATAATTTTGCTCCTATCAAAATATGAAACATGGACAAATTAGATGTAAGATATTTATTATTGAACGGAAAAGTTGATAAAATAAAATAACATAGTCATGATATTTACAAAAGTAGGAATCCATGCATTTAATCATTTTTGGCCACTATGATGAGTGGCCTTTCTCTTTACAACCCTAGTATTTGAGGCCTTAAACTAACTAACACACACACACACACACACACACATCTATCTATCTATCTATGCACGGGCACGAGTATACAGACACAAAATTAGGCACAAATAAATATTCATTTATTAAGAAAAATGAAATGATATTTTAAGAAAACTTCAATACCTATGGAAACTCCTCACTAACCGCCCTTTTCTCTTCCAACTTCTCATAGTTTTTTACTAATTCTTGTCATACCTTTATAGGTATGTCTATTGGCCTTATTTTGTTTTAAGTCTATCATACTTTTTAATGTTTTTCATATTTTACTATGGTTGCAATGAAATCTCTTGAAATTATGGGACATTTGCAATTTAAACCTATTTACAAACCAAACCTTACCAAACTTTGATTGCATATCTTATATCACCATATTTTTTAAAGCTAACAATATCTTAGAGAATGAAATATGGATTTGACCTCTAAAATGTTAATAACAAGCATCCATTAATCTATTGATAAAAACTTTCCCCACAAGTTCTTTGGATCTCCCTACTAACAATATCAAATTCTATTGTTGTATCATAAGTATATGTGCATGATTGATATAACATTGATGTGGAAGAGGAATGTTTGGTGCCATGTGTTACAACTGCATTAGTTGTATCAACAACCAGTTCCTGAACATTACTTGTGATTGCTATTGATTTTCTTATGGATCTTTTGCTTGACTATAAAGTGCTTAGGAAATCAATTGATTCTCACACTGCTTGTTGTTCTTGAATTTGGAGGTTTTTTGGGGTTTCAAGTAAATGTTTTTGGAAGAACTTAGCTATGGTTCTAGATCAATTTTTTCCACTTTTCCTCCATCCCAAATATCAATTCCAGCAGCAAATCTGGATCATCATATCCCCATCAAATGAAAAGGAACTTTTTTATGGTCATAAATTTTGGTTATTTTAGGAAATGTTTATTTAATTAAAAAAAACACTAATTAAAAATATATCAAATTGTGTGTGTGTTTTGAGGTATTTGGTTCCATACCTTTTCTTCTTCTATGATAATGCCCTAGATTTTGCCAAAATAAAGACTATCCTATCTTGTTGTTATCCATGCCCTACCTTATTAATGAACTCATCTCCTTCTTTTCATAAAACCACAACTAGGAGATGGACTAACTTAAGAGAAAAAGAGGCAACTGAGAATTATCTTTCTCTTCAATAAAATCACTACCAATAGCTTTGTTAAATGGTGAGGTAATAGAGCAATCTTCCTCTTCCTCCAATATATAAGAATCATCTTGATAAATGTCGGGGCTTCGTCAACGTCCTCTTTCCAAATGCTTAGGTTAATGGACTATTGAAAATACATGATTTCCCATATATCCCCCCTCAAAACTTTAACGTTGTTAAAAATGAAATTTGATTTTTGGTGATAAAATTATTATATTTTCATTTAATGCAATAAGAACAAATTAACACTAACTTTAGCACTAACCTATGAAAACATACTAATTTTAATGCAACTTAATGAACCAAAATATAATTGGTTTGGGGTTGAATCCAACACTAACTACCCTGGAAATAGTGTCAACTTAGTGTAATTTGATATAAGATGCACACAGTTTATAGTATGTAAGGATAAGAGAATGCAACAAAACTTATAAAATACCACAAACCTTTCTAATCTAGATTGCATGATGTGTTTTCAATTCAAGGAACCTTGTGACACATGTTAAATTACCTTGGTTAGTGAGTTCATTCACATGTTTATACATATAATCAAAGTGCCTTTTCTTTTATACAATGCATCAGCTACATTTCTAAGGAGGATAGTATACATATTTGTTGAAATGTCAACTAAAGAGGATATATTGTGATACAATTATCATTTCTTATTCCCATTAAAAAAATATTTAGATAATTGGTTTATGATACTTGTCAAATTCCATTCCACTCAAGATGAAATACCTATATACCTGTATTATTTATGATACACCATCTATCTGGTTGGGGTAGTTGAGTATTCAGTTCACATGTCCCCATAGATAGTGAGCTCAACAATCAAAGAAGGATTTGATCCAACACCAATAGTATGTGTAATGTCCCCGACCATCATCCTTACTGTCGGGAAACGCTACTATGCGGAATATATATACATATATTTATAAAGATTATGCATTAAATCAAATTAACACATTTACGGAATTTAACCAACAATATAGAGTAATCACAGTACTACTGCTAACATACATAATTAAACAGAATTAATAGTAAATATCATTGCAACATAATACATGATACATTTCAAGGCACAGATATGCATCACATATAAATTAAGTAAAAAATTAATACTTATCTTTTAAACTGGTGTAACACCACCAACTACGTGCATACCTTCCACAAACCTCCCAGATTTAGACCGCGCTTCTCATCACTCTCAGTAGTAGGTCACCCCCGAGATGGGACTAAGCTCCACCGGGCAAGGGAATCCTAGGCTAGGAAAGGTCAACAAAAGACACATAGTTTATGAGGAAGGATTCTCTCCCAGGAGCCATTTATGCCCACTACTCATAGACTCTCGTTCCCCACATGCCTGTCCCACCCCAGGAGTATACACCTTCACTGTCACCAAGAAAATCCTTCGGCTGCTAAACCTCCCTTTCCTTGGGCTTCAACAACAGGATGGATAGAAATTATCCAAGCTCTGTGGTAGCTACAGGATCCATTCCAAGAGTTCTCACTTCCTCCGCACACTCTCTCACCTGGAGACAGTCGCCCACATGCCTAACAACCTGCTTCTTCAGCTCCATTCCACCACAAGGATAATAACAGTAAGATTCAACAAGGAACAAATGATGGTAGCCAATCACACTCAACCAAGGGACTGCGTGGCCAAAACAACCCACAATTATAAAACACATGACATAGACAATTACAATATGCTCAGGTTTCACAGAAGACATCAAACCAAACGGTTAAACATGAACTCAGATTGCAGTGTGGATACATTGGGTTCATAGGACACACAGGAGACATAACTCAGTCCATGGATTACTGATTTCAGAATGCGTGACAAGAAAATTATGCAGAGGTTGATGATGGAGGCCAAATGCAAAGACCAGGCGAAATTCACGGGAATACACTAGTCGATCACAGAGGTCTCATAGTTTCAAGTTTTAGAATTGCGTGAGGTATACAGTGATCAGACACCGAGGTAACATGGTTTAGAAAGCCGAAGGAAGAATGGAGGATGAACCCCCATCACGACTCAATTATTGGGTTAAATTTCATGTGCCTGGGCCGAGACATGTCGCCCATGAAGTTGCATGCACTCCATCAAGTATGCATTCCCTTTTTCCAGGAACTTAGGATACAAATTATACCTTTCACACCACTTTGGAATAATAAAAAATTATTATTCAAGGACTTAAGCCCTCCAACTTAGCCCATCTTCCAACCTTTCATCCCCCTCTCCCTTACTGATTCTATGGAAGCTTAGTTCCCCATCACTCTTTCTTCGTGGTCGATCGACACGTAGCAATGTTCATATATTATATTAATGATAGACATAATTACATATACAAAATTAGGCTCCTTGCCTTAACACTTAGGCTCTTCGGACTAATAAACACATAAGCCCACCAACTTATCAATACTCAACTCACCAATCTACAAAACATGATTACAATTCATAACACATCAGAGGCACTACCAAGGGATATTACAATCCCCTCCCCTTATTTTTGCACTATCCTCAGTGCAAATTTTACACAACATCAACAAGACTTCCAAAATCTTCAAAAAAGATGCGGATATTCTTCCCACATATCATCCTCATGCTCCCATGTCACGTCCTCAGGACCGTACTAGGTCCAATGGACCTTTACAATCCCTATGGATCAATTCCATAGCTGTTTTCTTTTCTGGTCCAATATGCGCACATGATGGACACCTTCTTGCTCCACCTGAATCACATTCCAATCAATTACATGATTAACATCATGTACATATTTCTTAAGAAATGAAACATGAAACACATTATGTACAGTCATGGATGCAGGTAATGCAAGCACATATGCAACTCGCCCAATCCTTTCTAGGATTTCAAATGGCTCACAAAATCTAGCTGCCAACTTGGAGCAACTTCCCAACTTCAGGCAACTTCTATTGGCTTTTAATTTCAGGAAAACATGGTCACCCACTTTAAACTCTCTTTGGGTTATGTTCTTATCAACATAACTTTTCTGCCTATCTTGGGCAACTTTCAAATTCTGCTTAATTTTTAGCATTTGTTCTTCCATTTCCTTGAGCAACTCTGGCCCAACTACTGCCCTATCAACTGGATTATACTAGCTTACTAGAGTATTTCACTTTCTTCCATAAAGTGCTTCAAATGGGATCATCTTCAATGATGCTTGAAACCCATTATTGTAGGTGAATTCTACCAAGTGTAGGTAGTCTTCCCATTTAGATGGTTTGTCCATCACATACATACTTAACATTTCTTCTATTACTTGATTCACCCACTCCATTTTCCCATTAGACTCAGGATTATAGGCTATACTAAAGTTCATATTCGTTCCGAACCCCTTGAATAAACCTTTCCATAAATTTGAGGTAAATTTCGGGTCTCTGTCAGACACAATTGTCTTGGGAATTCCATGCAATCGTGCCACTTCCTTCATAAAGAAATCAATAACGTTAGCTACCTTGTGAGTAGTCTTTAATGGAATAAAATGGGCAAAGTTTGTAAGCTTTTCCACCACCACCATGATTGAATCATGTTGCTTTCCTGTTATGGGCAATCCTGTGATGAAATCCATTGTCACTACCTCCCACTTCCACTGAGGAATGGGTAAAGGCTGCAACAACCCTGCTGGGTGCCTGTGTTCATCTTTAATCTTCTGACACTCCATACATCTGGCGATGTATTCAGTAATATCTTTCTTCATACCCAACCAAAAGTAATGGCTCTTGACTGCTACCATAATTTTCTGATATCCAGGGTGCCCAACATAAGGCACATTATACATTTCATTAAAAATCATAAGTTTCAAGTCTTGGACATTAGGTACATAAATTCTGTTCTTGTACATAAGTATTCCATCAACCTCTAATTTATAATTCTCCACTTTCTGTGGCATCTTACCTTACTGTAGCTTTGCTATCAAATCCATGTACTACAAATCTGTATTTACAGCCTCCAAAATTCCACCTTTAATATCAGTTCGGTACATGCTAATGGTTGTAGCATGTAATTCATGCACTCTCCTGTTGAGTGCATCAACCGCTTTATTCTCCTTCCCTTTGATATGCTTGATATCAAAATTGTACTCACAGAGAAAATCCAACCACATACTCTACCTAGCATTCAAATTTGGCTAATCAAACAAATACTTCGGACCATTATGGTCTATCCTCAGTTCGAACCTCCTTCCCATGAGGTAATGTCTCCATTTCTTTAGAGCGTGTACTATGGCTACCAACTCCAAATCATGAGTTGCATAGTTCATTTCGTTCTCTTTCAACTTTCTAGATTCATAACAAATTACGAACCCATTCTGATTGAGGACTCTTCCCAATCCTTCTTTGCATGCATCTGTACACACTACAAAGTCTTCATTCGGATCTGCAATCCTCAGGATTGGAGCAGTGGTTAACAATTGCTTCAATTGCTGGAAGCTTCTCTCACAACCCTCTATCCATTGAAACTTCTTCTCCTTCCTTTGCAAGGAAGTGATAGGGTGAGCTATCCTCGAGAACCTTGCGATAAAACTTCTATAATAACCAGCTAGACCCATAAAGGATCTGACTTTTGTCACGTTCTTTGGCACTGACCATTCTCTGATGGCCTCAATATTCTCAAGATCTACAACTATCCCATCCTTCGAAATAATATGCCCCAAGTAATGGATCTGCTCCTAATAAAATGAGCACTTGCTCAACTTGGCATATAGTTGGTGCTCTCTTAGCACCTGCAACACCATCCTAAGATGTTGTTCATGCTCTTCCTCCAACTTGGAATACACTAGAATATCATCCAGGAAGACTATGGAAAAATTGTCTAGATAGTCCTTGAATACACCATTCATCAGGCACATAAAAACAATGGGTGCGTTCAACAACAGGTGCATTCAACAGCCCAAATTCACCACTATGAACTTGTAATGACCATACCTTGTTCTAAAGGTGGTCTTGCTTATGTCTTCATCCTTTATCCTTACTTGGTGATATCCTGACCCGAGGCCTATCTTCAAAAATATCTTCACATCCTTCAACTGATTGAAGAGGTCATCAATCCTCGGCAAAGGATATTTATTCTTTACAGTTACTTTGTTCAACTCTCTGAAATTGATACACAATATCAATGCCCCATCCTTCTTATTTACGAATAGGACCGAGGCTCCCCAAGGTGACACACTTGGGCGTATATACCCCTTCTTTAGAAGCTCTTCAAGCTGCAATTGAAACTCTTTCAGCTCTAATGTACTCATTCTGTAAGGATCTTTTGACACTGGAGCTGCTCCAGGAATCAAGTTTACAGAGAAATCAATATCTCTTTTTGGAGGTAGTCCAGGTACCTCCTCTAATACATCTTCAAACTCCTTTAGTATCACACGATATTCAATCTTTGAGACTTCATCCTTAGATTCTTCCTCCACATGGGCTACAAATAATTGACAACCTTTTCTGTAGCACTTCTTCAGCTGCATTGCTGATATTTCTCTGATAGCAACAACTCTGGGAATTCCTTGGATTGTTTTCCAATTTCCTTCCTCATCTAGGCAAGTGAATGCCTTGTTACGATAGTCCAAGATGGCATGGTGTTGGTCCAACTAATCCATCCCAATTAGATAGTCATAAGAACCAAAAGGAAGAACACTCAATTCAACCTTTGTGCTTAGTTCATTCATGTCCATAGGACAAGACTTAACCAACTCAGTGACTTTTCTCTTGGTTCTTGTAGCCAGCTACACTAACCAAGACTTTTCATGTTTGCTTCTCGATAATTGAAAACTTTCCACTAGTCTAGGATCTATATAAATATGCCTGGCCCCTGAATCAATTAAAATAGTAAAGACATGGTTGTTGATCATACCTTCTACTTCAATCATGTGCGACTGATATTCAACTTGCTTGTTGTCCATGGATAAGTAGATCCTTAGCATTCTACTACCCATGTATTCCACTGTTTCAGCTTGCTGAACATTATGGAAAACTCTCACTTTATCATTTCTGTGGGGGAAATATCTATACCTATGGTTCCCTTTACAACCCCAACATTCCATAGGTGGTGGTCTTGGCATTTTCCCACCCACTTCAACCTTCTTGGGCTCTCTAAAAGATGGTTTTCCTCGAGGACTATTCCTGAAAAAGGGTGGCTTAGTTTCCTTCTTCCTCTGATCTATCTTGAATTTCTTCTTGTCTTCCCAAGACTTCTGGAAAGTAGGCTTCTCATATTGTTGTTCATACAAGCATTTCCCTCTTCTTATCATTTATTCCATAGTCTTAGGGTCATCATACTGAATCTTGTCACCAATGGAAGGTGGCAATCCACTCAGATACCTTTTAATCTTGATAGTCTCATCCTTGATGAACGGAACATACTTTAGTAATTCCAAAAACCTTTGTTCGTATTCATCAATTGTCATGTTGTATAGCTTGAGTTCAAATAACTCTTTCATCTTTCTGTCATAATATCTTTTAGTCAAGTATTTCTCCTCAAAATACCTCTTGAATTCTTTCCAAGTGACATCTTTCTCTCTAATGTGCTGTACCTGCACAAGATGATCCCACCACATAAATTATTTTCCTTTTGGTTGATACATCACAATTCTTCTTTTTGCATGAGAGGAATAGTTCTACAGTTGGAAATATTTCCTCATGCCAAGAAACCATGTTTCCACATCTTCCTCCTTCTTATGTTCTCCATCAAACGTAGGAGGCTTAATCTTGTTCATTTCTCCCTTTAGTTCATCCACTCCAGATCTCCTATGATTTCTGGTAGGAGATGGGCTTGAACTATTGCATTCCCTCCTTTTGGAGCGACCTTGGGAGTGATGATGGTGTCTAACAACACTCCTTGATTTTCTTCCCTCAGAAGTCTAGTGACTCCCTGTTTTTCTTGAGTCTCTCTCCTTGTCCAACTTCTTTTCTATTCTCTCCAGACTCTTCATCAATTTTAAGTTGAATTCTCCTTGCTTTTCCTTATCTTTCATGAGATTTCTGCTATCTGCTCGATGAGTTTGGGCATCTTTCTGTAATCGTTCAATGATTTTCATCATATTCCCTTCCCTATCTATCTCTTCTCTATGTCCATTGGAGTTCGATCCTTCAACTCCCAAATGGACATCCATTCCTTTTTATTCATCCTCAGAACTAGAAGCAGTCCGTGCCTCTTCCATTTCTTTTCCACTCAGTGGCAATTCTATACACTTCTGGCACTCGTTAAACTTCTGCAAACACAATGTGAAGACAACCAGAATTTGTCAGGCCATTATTCCTTAATAAATCCCACAACATTCATAAACAAATCTGAGTCAAGAAAATGTTCATTTTTCATTCTCTGTGATTCTCGTTCAATCAAGAATCCCCACAGATTTCTTCTTTCAGAGCTCTGCTCTGCTAAGTTTTCGGGCACTATCCCCTTTCTCTCAGTCCCCAACCCATGCGACCATGGGTTGTGACCAAGCGCTAGATCAAAAAGAGCTTACTCGAGCCTTCGACCTTCAACTTTGGAATATTTTCAAAGCACAAAACAATGATCACTCAGAGTTTTGAGTTACCGAACTTGTGTAGTAGGGTGGATCAACGGTCCACATCTACCCAGCATCCAACGACTGACACTCGTTGTGGGACCTTAGGCCTGTGAGTTCCAGGACTTCAGGACTTCAAAAGCTTTCACATCCACACACTCTAAACAATTAATATCTGAACACTCCCACATCACCTTAGGTGACGTTATTACATTACATCACTTAACGTTTTCCCAACTGCGGGGGCATGCAACGGTGGTTTGGAGTAACCCACCTTTCATCCCACAATTCTTTTAACACTGACACGTAACCCCTCAGTGAAACCATAGTTTGGATTGCGGGACCTCCTTGGAGAATTAGCTTCCGTGCAACTTGGGTCCCCCGAATCCCTCCTGGCCATTGATCTTTATGTATCATTATCAACGCAATTGTGGGTCCTCCGACCTTTAACTACGTTACATAACCTCGGGCCCCACTAACCCTGCTCACACAGGATGCCACATGGTGAAATACTAGCGACTAGTACGTGGCCCATTCATATGGGTGACACTTGTTACGTTCCAAATGCCATTTCAATATTCCACAGGTTCTAAACCCACTGGCATGTGACACACATACCATGTGTCCACATCACATCTAGGTGACGTCATCTGACCCCACCATGTCTACTCTTTCTCTTCAGAACTTTGAACTTCGGGAGTTTCAACTCCTCTACGCTCGCTTTTTCCAGGAGCGCTTTCTCCCAGAGTTCATGATATACCGATGCATGTCCTCCCTCATGATCAATGACTATGTGCAACTTTGACACTTCAGGCTTTGGGAGTTTCAAACTCACAGAACTTTCCTCCTCCTAAAGTACTTCCACCCGAAGTACACGATCTCTTGACGTGTGTCCTTCGCAACAAATGGTTGCTATCTACTTAGGGACATCGAGAGTTTGTCACACTCCACACTTGAAATCCTCTGAAGTGATTTTCATTAGTCTTCCTGGACATAGATCTAAAGGTCAGGCTCTTTCCCTACGATCTATGGTGTATATCTCCTTCGGAAGTGTATGCCTCATCGCATTCAACTTCTCCCGATTGTCGAACTCTGAAAGGCTTCCAGGATAACCTTCCTGCACCTTCTCTGGATCTGACAGTCGTAAAGGACTCTCCCTTTTGCCAAACAGATCCTATAGCTCCAACACCCCAAGTGTTTATCTCTCTCTCTCTCTCCCTATGGTCAAATACCACACCAACTATGGTTTTATTCTACCGCTACTCCTCCTGAGCTTCATAACATGACCAAGTAACCCCTTGGCACTCAGAAACATTCTAAGGTTCAAAATTGGTTCCTCCGAACACCATTTCCACTCGAAACCTTGGGTCCAAAGACCACTTATCTGTCCCATCCAGGCTCAGTGTTGAAAACATGGCTTTGATACCATATTGTAATGTCCTCAACCATCACCCTTACTACCGAGAAACAATACCATGCAGAATATATATATACATATATTTATAAAGATTATGCATTAAATCAAATTGACACATTTATGAAATTTAACCAACAATACAAAGTAATCACAATACTACTGTTAACATGCATAATTAAAAAAATTAACAGTAAATATCGTTGCAATGGAATACATGATACATGTCAAGACACAAACATGAATCACATATAAATTAAGTACATAATTAATACTTATATTTTAAACTGGCATAATACCACCAACTGCATGCAGACCTTCCATGAACCTCCTGGCCTTAGACCACACTTCTCATCTCTCTCAGCAGTAGGTCACCCTCGAGCTGGGACTAAGCTCCACCAGGCATGGGAATCTTAGGCTAGGCAAGGTCAATGGAAGACAAATAGTTTATGAGGAAGGATTCTCTCCCAGGAGCCACTTATGCCCACTTCTCACAAACTCTCATTCCCCACATGCCTGTCCCACCCCAGGAGTATACATCGTTACTGTCATAAGGATAGTCCTTCGGCTACTAAACCTCCCTTGCCTTGGGCTTCAGCAACAGGCTGGAAAAAAATTCTTTGAGCTATGTGGCAGCTACATGACCCCTTCCAGGAGTTCTCACTTCCTCTGCGCACTCTCTCACCTGGAGAGAGTCACCCACAGGCTTGACAACCTGCTTCTTCAGCTTCACTCCAACACAAGGAGAACAACAGTAAGATTCAACAAGGAACGAATGATGGTAGCCAATCACACTCAGCCAAGGGACTGCATGGCCACAACAACCCATAGTTATAACACACACGACACAGACAATTACAATATGCACAGGTTTCACAGAAGATAGCAACCCAAATGGTTAAACATGAACTCAGATTGCAGTGTGGATACATTGGGTTCATAGGAAACATAGGAGACTCAGATCAGTCCATAGATTACCGGTTTCAGAATGCGTGACAAGAAAATTATGTAGAGGTAGATGATGGAGGCCAAACACAGAGAACATACAAAATTCACGGGAAAACACCAGCTGATCACAGAGGTCTCACGGTTTCAGGTTTCAGAGCTACGTGAGGTATGCAGAAATCAGATGTCGAGGTAACATGATTCAGACAGTCGACAGAAGAATGGAGGATGAAACCCCATCATGACTCAATTCTTGGGTTAAATTGCACGTGCCTGGGTCGACACATGTCGCCCATGAAGCCACATGCATTCCATCAAGTATGCATTCCCTTTTTCCAAGAACTTAGGATAAAAATTATACCTTTCACATCACTTTGGAATAATAATAAATTATTATTCAAGGACTTTAGCCCTCAATCTTATCCCCTCTTCCAACCTTTCATCCCCCTCTCCCTTACCCATTCTGTGGAAGCTTAGTCCCCCATCACTCTTTATTCATGGTTGGTCAACACACATCGATGTTCATATATTATATTAATGATATGCATAATTACATATAAAAAATCAGTCTCCTAGCCTTAACATTTAGGCTCTTCGGCTTAATAAACACATAAGCCCACCAACTTATCAATACTCGTCTCACCAACCTACAAAAAATGATTACAATTCATAACATATCTAGGGAACTACCAAGGGATATTATAGTATGAGTGGGCCCTTCATTTCAAGAGTGAGAGTAAGGGTGAGAAATAATATCATTGCTGAAAATGAGTGCTGACCAGTTATTATATGGATATTTGGGATCACATAAAGGAACATGGGTGGGGTAATTCAAAAATATCCAATCGCCCATAGCACTAGCAAGGACTAATGAACAAACAAAGGCTCATACCTGAGCAAAGTTCATACCCGACCTCATGAATGTATGAAATAATAATAATAATAATAATAATAATAATAATAATAATATATTTTTAAGGTCATGACCAATCGAGACATTAAATTCCACGAAGTGATTTGACTGCTAAAGTCTACATAGGTATACATACCCTACCCACTTTTGGATTTTAACCAGTGACCTCCAAGGAGGAAACACATGTTATTAACCATTAGGCCCACTCAGGTTGTGATGCATGTCAAAGGATGGAAAGGCCAACAAGGTAAAATTATGGTATGTCCATGTAACTAAAATGCAAACTACCACTACACCAAGTATGGATAATAGCATATATAAGAAGAATAAATATAATTAATAGAAAGAATAAAACAGATGGGGGCACTTGCACACCTAAATGCCCTTACAATTTCTAAAAGATGGATGAAGACATCTCCAAAATTAGTACTCAAATGGGTAAAAACATTCATTTGATTGACACTATCGTTATGCTTACATGTGAGGGGGAGATCTGTTTTAATACAACTCCCAAATAACTTAGTGAATAATCATTAATGTGTGTAGACAACTCTCAACTAACTTATTGATGAGTCGTTATAGTGTGTGATGAACAATTTCCAATTAACTTAGTGATGAATCATTAGTGACTTAAGAAATATATTAATGATTATATATACAAAGTAGATCAACTATTTTCCAAGAAGAATATATAGGATTTTCTAATGCCTCCCTCCTCCTTCGTGGGTCGTGTTGTGTGTGTTGATTAAGGTTGGTTGTCATTGATGTCAACCCTTGAAGAAAGCCCAGTAGCACAAAGGTTTGGGTAATGGACCCAAGTTTGTTTGATGTAAAGATGACTCATTATTGTCTTTTTATGGTTGATAAAAAATAGAAATGGATGAACTCCAAAGTGGTCCCCTTATGGTGAAAGCCTTCATGGGAAGACGCTTTGCAGATTGAGTTATCCTAGAAGTATGGTTAGAGAACCCATGATTATTTGTGGAATAATGAGACAAAGGTAATTTAATTTGTTAGTGAAACTATCCTATATGGATAGTGCTTTTCATTCCATTTCCAGTGGTATGTGGAACGTCACATAACTCCTCACGGTTAGAGAGTTATGGCCATGAGAAGTTGGAGAACCCAGGCTTGGGTAATGGACCCAAGTTTGTTTGATGGATAATGGTATGAGTTTTAATATATTTGTAGGTAATACTATTCTATATGGATGGTACATGTCATTCCATTTCTTGTGGTATGTGGAACATCACATAACTCCTAACGGTTTGAGAGTTATGGCCTTACGAAGTTGGAGGACCCTCTTATGTCATCTAGAAGCCCCAAAAGGTCAAAGTAGTCAAAGTGGTTTAAGAGATTTTAGAAGGTAAATAATAAAGTGAAGTGATGGGTGTATTATAATTCAAAGTGACTACAAAATAAATTATTTAAATAATAAATTTAATGGAGAAATTAGAAGTGAGTTAACCCTAAAATAAAGAAAGCGGGCACTAGAAGATGTTTTTAAGGAAGTTACTTGGAGAGTATAAATAAGAGGCAAGGATCTCTCATTTAAGACACACTTGAGACTATTGAATACCTATAGGTTTCTGAGGTAACCAAAGGATATCTAAGCCCAATTTCCAAGGAAAGTGAAGAAAAGAAGGCCAAAATTCAAGGAAGGATAAATTCTTTTGATGATGCTTTCTAAGGTATATTTTTTACAAGTCATCTCACCATTTTCACTATAATTTTTTTTTCTAGAATGATTAAGACTGTGAAATTTATATTCCATTGAGGAAACATATCCAAGTATCTGTGGTAAAAAAATCATCATGTGGTTCGTTATATTTTTGGAGTTACACTCCGTGGAAAATAGGGTTTGTGGCTAGTCCTGAAACTAGTCAAAAATAGGTGTTTTGAGTAAAAACATATTGACTTCTTCATAAAATATCCAAATTCAATAAGAAAAAATGTGTTGGTTAGAGTACAGTCTGTATTATTCTTTGTAACAATTTCATATCTATTCAACAAATACTCCTTGCGGGGCACGCTCTACAAGGTCGCTCTCTAGAATAAACCCGAATTTAGCAAGGTATGCCATTTTTGCTATAACTCCTTTTATGAGAGGTTCAAAGTAGTGATAGCTGTAGTAATTACACAAAACACATTGAAGAAAATTGTATATCAGTTTTATATCTTTAATCATTACAGGTACAAAGTTATGATTATTTCAAGTTAGGGTTGTTGACTAATCCAAAACTAGTCATGTGAGACTAAAGAAAAGTTTGATGAATATGCTAGTCTCTTGTTGTTTAAAGTTAAGGAAGGTTTGTAGGTATGTGATAATATACACCATGTCTATTACAGAGTTACAAATCATATTTGGATAATGAAATTGATGAGGGATTTTGGTTGAGGTACAAGTTGGGTACATGGTTGAGACAAGTAGTTGATGAGTTGGCACATACATGAGGTGTATAGTTGATGATGTTGGTACATATTTATTAGTCATAGTTTATGAGTAATTGACACATGATTGGTACATACTTGGTACATGGTTGGTTTCACTTGTTTATGTTACAGGTTGATTACAGATTGTTTGGTATAGGTTGGTGCATGCTTGATGCCCTTGTTTATGGTATAGGTTGGTGCATGGTTGATGCACTTGTTTATGGTACAATTTGATTACAGGTTGAGGTACAGGTTGATGCATGGTTCAGGCTTATTGGTATAGGTTTACAACAATATATCTCACAATGATAGTGTGATAGTGTTTCCATCATTCTACTTCTACTTCAGGGCAGTTGGACGAGGCAAGGACAGGTGGTTGTAGCCACCTTCTAGTTGTAGCAAGAGAACTTAGGTGGTTGTAGCCTCCTTCTGGTTGTATCCATAGAATTGGAGAGTTGGAGATTTCCTTTAGTTGTAGCCCGAGAACCTAGGGGGTTGGAGCCTCCTTCTAGTTGAAGCTGGAAAACAAAGGAAGTTTGTTCTTCCAATGAAACATTCCATGATTTTCTCCCAATTTGGGTTTTCACGTAAAACACTGGTGTATTGTGTATGTGTGTGGTTGTTCATTTCTTATTTCTCATTATTGGATAATAATACTACATTGATATAACACTTGGAATAATTTGGATAAAAAAGGATTATAATTTCACTATTACTGATTCACCCCCCCTCTTAATAATTCAATAATTAGTATCAGAGTAGGTTCCTTCAGAAATCAATTTAACCACTGAAAGGTAGATCATGGAGAATACCAACATGTATAAAAATGAAATACCATAGTTTGATGGACAAAAGTATGTTTTTTGGAGCATAAGGATGAAGACATATATACAGGAACATGGATTTCAAGTTTGGAAATCAATTATAGATGGATACACAACACCAACAGTTCCACCAACAAATGACAAAGAATTGAAACTCGTTGAGAATAATTCCAAATCCAAAAATACACTTTTGAATGGTCTCAGTGATATGGTATTCACCAAAGTTGCACATTGTAAATCCGCTAAAGAGATCTAGGACAAGCTTCAAAATATTTATGAAGGAGATACAAAAGTCAAAGCAACAAAGCTTCAAACTTATAGAGGTCAGTTCAAACAACTAAAAATGAAGGAAGATGAGAATATTGTAGCCTACTTCTTACAAGTCGATGAAACAGTGAATGCAATCATAGGATTGGGAGAAGAAATCGAAGAATCTGTAATTGTTCAAAAGGTACTAAGATCTCTTCCTATGAGATTTAACCCTAAGATATCAGCACTAGAAGAAATATCATATCTAAACTCAATAATCATGGACGAAATGCATGTAATCTTCACAACATACGAAATGAGAACTGAACAATAAAATACAAATGTAAAAGAAGCAACCTTCAAAGCATCCAAAAGATCAAAGCAAAAGAAAAAATAAGAATATAACAACAACAATGACGACTCAAAAGATGATGAAGAAGTGGTCAACTTCGTCAAAAGACCGAATAAGGGAACTGATAGTAGCTAAGATTCCTTTAATTTGTTTTAATTGTGATAGTATTGATCATTTTGCTAACAAATGTCCTCATAAGAAAAAGAGAAATGATGAAGGGAAATAAACATATAAAGGCAAAATAACTACAAAGAAAGTTTTCAAGAAAATATTATGCACCAAAGAAGACATCTCATCATCAGATGAAGATGAATTCAGTGACAATGAGACAAGAAGAGTTCTATTTGTGGAAATAAAAGACTTTGACAAAGAAGACTTCGAAGAAGAATAGGAAGAAGCCAAAGAAGAATGTGAAGAAGTCAAAGAAGACATTGAAGAGGTAGAAGTTGAATTTCGAGAAGAATTAATGTGTTCCATAGAAGTTATCTAAAGAGAAAAGAAGAAGAATGGGAAACTACAAGAAAAATTAGACAAGAAAGAAGACACTCAAGAACTAGAACAAATGATCACAAAATTGAAGGTTCAAAAAGAATAAGATAAAA
>ML823929.1:37014-49234 GCA_009831015.1 Picea engelmannii
TATACTTTTATTAATTTGAGTATATAAATATTCATTTCATATAAATTTTAAATTGCTCTATACTTTTAAAAATATATATTAGATTTTTTAGATTTTTTTTCATAAAGTTAATTATAACAACCATTTATTTCATCCATCTTATTGGAAAGAGTGCTCTCTATGATGTTAACTTAACTATCCCATATTGTAATAGAAAAGTCATTTTAAAAGGTCTTCATGAGTTTATTTTAAATATTTTTTAAATAAAAAGTGGTATTAATCTAATATATGAAAAGTGGTATTAATGTGACATGTTATTTTAATATTTATTTAATTTTATAATTTGATTTTTTCAGTGAACATTGTACATCAAATGTCACTATTTAATTTATATTATATTATTAAATTATTAAAATTAATTAAAACATTGTTAAATAGAATTTTGAGATAGTTTAATATTATAGGTAAATATGTTTTAACTATCACATTTATTAATATAATTTAAAATAATAATAATAATAAAATTATGTATATAAAAAAATAGTTTTATTAATATGATTTAAAAATTTATAATTATGGTAGATAAATGTTCAAAGTTTCGATTATATACTCTACTCATTATTAGGGACAACCAAACCTTGGTTGTCCCTAATGATGGGTGGAGTGTACACTTGAAAAGTTGGACATTCTGAAATATATTGTCTGGTTGTCCCTAATCATGGGTGGAGTTTCCACTCGAAACCTTTGACATTTCGAATCTCTATACACAATGATTATCCAGAAATATTTTCTACCATTATGTCTAAGTGTGAAAACTTACATTCTCATATATATAATTAATTGAATTATGTATATAAGAAAATGACTTCACATTGCATTTATTTGAAGATTTATTCTTTCATTTTATGTTTGGTATAGTTGATATATTAACTTAAATGTTTCCTTAATATTTAAAAAAAATATATTACATAATTTCAATATTAATATTTCTTTCAAGTACAAGCATTACTTGATATTTTAAATGAAAATAATAAATTGGGTAAGAAATGACCGCTCACGTAACTAAAAAATTGGATTGATTTAAACCCGATTGGAAGTGGGAAAAAAAGAAAAAAAAGGTTCAAAGTGACATCAAACTTTAAACCTAATAGTCTTAATAATAATTTGTAAATGGTGTCTTCAACAAAAGCGCTCTAGGTCACGACTCTACAACTCTTAGCACATTCTGATCTCATCAATGGTGGATGCCTCGGGAGGGGGTGTCGCCCCCTCATATCACGACATCGTCACTAGGAGAAATCACTCTCCCCTCAGTAAGCCAAGAAATACAATTCCTGGTAATCAATCAAAACCTTCTCCCATGGAGGAAGGAAAGAAAGATGGAACAAATTCCCAAGAAGAAGTGACACCTTAGCCACAACAACATACCATTAGATTGGAAGAAAGAAGATTCAGTACCTACATACCATGAACTAATGAAACTCCTCGGTATGAGATATGATCAAATAATATCAATGAAACAATCCAACACATGTAGGACCATGCATTGATTTGTGAATTCATGGGTCTATGGCCATTGAAAAAAGATCTATTATGGTGTATTAAAACCTGATATAAATCAAAGGGATATGTAGAGCTAAAACTTGGCTTGAAATGTTTTTTGACTACAATCTTTAATGTCGTAGAAGATAGAGAAAAAATATTCCAGAATGGACCCTATTTCTTCAATTTTTTTGGCCTCTACCTATGCCTTTGGACAGAGAAGTTAATCCTTGTGAAAGAAGACTTCTCTGCGACACTAGTTTTGATATTTTTTTACTCGCTACCCCATGAATATTGGGATCTGAACATTATGGAAGGAATAGGAAATACCTTGGGTACGTTTGTCAGAATTCTAGATGCCACACAACAAGGAAGATACCCCTTTTACACCATAATTTGTGTATATCTCAACATCTCGAAGACTCTCCCAAAATCGATCTGCCTCTAGCACTTAGATACGAACTTGATCCAAACCATTGATTACGAACATATCCCCTTCCAGTGAAAAAAATTCCATGCTCATGGTCACCTATTCCAATATTTACCTCTGAACATCTCCTAAGAAGATCCCAAGAATAAGGCAAACAAGGATGCAGATGGATTTGAAAAAGCTACCTCCAAAAGGAAAATTATTTGGAAAAATATGAAACAACCACCTCCAAAAGGCCCCTGCATCAGTAACAACTTTGAAACTTTGGCATACAATCCAGAAACGGATACCCAAAATAAAATAAAAAAGGACTAGAAATAAGAGGTACAAATGCATAAAGGAAACCTAGCATCCATAGATAATAACAATCCCCAACAACAATTGAAAGAGGGTACGGTGCAATATCCTTCAATCATTGACGATGACACAAATATGAACCAGATAGGGGATGGAAAAGATGGTCATGAATATGGAGAAGACATGGACTTGGGTGATCTAGATCTATAAAGCATAATGGTCACATGTGCTTGGAAAGACACCAATTCCATCCTAGAAACTCATATTCAACTACTAAAGTTGGATATACTCAATACTAAATCTAAGGAGAAACCAACAATAACTCCCAAAGGTAAGCACATTACATCCTCCTCTATTGGAATCAAGAACACTAACACAAAAATAATCCCAAAGCTTTGAAAGAGGAAAGAAATAGAGGAATAAGAACCAACAAACAACTTCTCCAAGAACTAGGAGAATTTATGGTAAACTCGAGACGCATCAAGTTGATGATGGAGAAATTATCACCCTCGTCTAACCCTTCTTAGTGAAATAAGTCTCTTGGAATATTCAAGGTATGAATGACCTTAGCAAAGAGAGAGCCCTCAAATATTTATTTCATAAGGAAAAACCCTCCATACCCATGATTCAAGAAACCAAATGTACCTCAGAAGTCCTTAAAGGATAGCCACCAAATTTTGGATTGGTTATCACTATATAGCCATAGGCACTTAAGGAGCCTCTAGTGGACTAGTGCTCCTTTGGAAACCCAATTGAATCCTCCTCTTTGATTTATTTGCCACACTATACAAAAATTCTTCTCATTTCAGAATGGTAGGAACTAATCATGGGGGATTTTTTCCAATGTATATGCCCCCCAAACTTCTCCAGATAAAACTACCTTCCTTCATTCAATTCAATTGTTGAAACCCATTGTAGACAACGCCCAATGGATTTTTGGTGAAGACTTCAATATTATCACTTCTACCATAGAGAAAAAGGGAGGAATTCCTCATCTGGACTTGGAAACAGACCACCTCAAAGAGACCATTCGTAACCTCTTCCTAGTAGATTGTGAGACGAGGAATGACATATTTACCTGGAACAACCATAGAGGGGGAGATCATAAAATAGCCTCACGCTTAGACTGATTCATCCTCTATGAATATTTAATAACTCGAGACTTCTCCATTGAATCTTTTATTCTCCCTTGTCATGGCTCATATCATTGGCCTATCTACCTAGACTTAGATAGTAGAGTCGCTCCAATCAATTGACCATTCAGATTTGAAAAATTCTAGCTGGAACACCCATATTTCCAGGCCAACATATCACAGTGGTGGAAGGATGCAACAATTTATGATGGATCCCCTGTGTATCGATTCCGGCAATGCGTGAAAAAATTAAAGCAAAAACTCAAGATATGGAATAAAACAGAATTCGACAACATCTTCTAGGAAAAAATCAATTGGAACAATCAACATAACATCTCCTATAGAAAATCATTTTGTAGGGGCACACCAAATAATTCATAGTATAAGAAACACAACTAAGTGTTAAAATTACCATGAGAGCACAACATGAATAAAAATTATGGAAACAAGAATCAGGGATACAATGGATAAAAGCATAAGAGGAAAACAACAAGTTCTTCCATAAGTCCATGATCCAAAGAAGAAAGATCACAATAGGATCACCTCTCTCAAAGACAAAGAAGGAAATCAAATCCTAACACATGAATAAATTCAAACAGAGATAATGCATTACTATAGTATTTTGATGACATAATCACAATGAGACCAATAGGAAGCGATCCAGAAAATCACCCAGCACAAGCCAAAGCTGGTCATAGGAGAGAAAAAATACGTACTACTATGAGAGATCACTTCCTAAAAAGTAGAGAAAGTGGTTCTCAACATTCCCAAAGGTAAATATCCAGGACCTGATAAATTTACTACTGAATGTTTTCATTCTCATTGGCCTCTCATTAAGAAGGACATTTTGGAGGTGGTCGAAGACTCTCGAAAATTCCTTAATGGCCTACCTACCCTAAAATCCACCTTCCTAGTCCTCATCCAAAAATAAGAGAAGGAATAAGATCCAAGCACATGTCTCCCCATTGAACTCTACAATGTCATCTACAAGATCATCACTAAAATAATTGTTAATTGACTCAAACCCCTGCTACCCTCCCTCATCTCCCAAGAACAAATGGGTTATGTTGAAGGAAGACAAATTATTGACAGTGTTATTATGGCTCATGAGTTAATCCACTCCTTACAACACACTTGCATAAAGGAAAATACTACCATGATACATTTGGAGTGAGCTCAATTCTCCCAAGAACAAGGTCTCAAACTACTCTATAACATCATAAACTATATTGAATCATAAAACACATTGCAACTATAAAATTACAATCCATATGGAAGAAATTCTCAAGATATATTATTCACTCCATCATAAGTCAAGGACATATGCTCCAAGAGTACTTCCCTTGGAATGGAGAAGGAAATCTTATATATACATAATTTTGTTTGAGAATAATATAAGGAACTAATAAATTTAAATCCACTTTTCACTCATGTGGTTACAACCATTTGCTAGTATTTATAAAGTCAACAATATCTTCAAAATCTTTGAGATATTTGATAACTACTCTCATCAAAAAATTCATGATTATTTTATATCCAATATATTTGAACGAACATTCCAAATCCTCATCAAATCTTTAATGGTTGGAGAGGAAATTCGAATTTGGAGCTAGGTGGTAAAAACAAGCATCATTGGAAACTCCAAATATACCTGTAAACATCACCAAACTTTCCCAACTTTCAAGATTAAGTGAGAACATGTTATTTTTATAATATTTAATAATAATTTCACTTAAAATATTAAAATAAATTCATTAGAAAATAATAAGTAGAATCCCTCATATAAACATTAAAATGGCCTTAATGCAAGATTACATGAAAATGGAAAATGACTAAAATTCAAGGAAAATGATATGATATAATGGTGAAAAGGATGACAATTTGGTGACTCGAAAATTGGCATGGAATGTTGCATGAAAGAAGCATCTTATCATCCCTCCACTTAGACCCGAGCAAGGTGAAGTACATCCCAAAATCCATCTTGATAGCTGGCATAGCTCCTTCTCATTGGTCTCCTCCCCCTCATGGATTCATCAAACTAAATTTCGATGGCACCTATAAGGGAAACCTAGGGGTAGCGAACTATGGTGGGTTATTCATGGATGAAAATGGTCACATGCTCATAACCTACATTGAAAATATGGGAACAGACAACAACAATGCAACAAATATCAAATCCCTATAGGAATGTCTTTAAATAACAATCAAGGAGAATTACACAAAGCTGGTCACAGAGGGAGATTCTCAACTGATCATTTGCATGTTATCTTTCCTTCAACAAGGCTCACCCCTTCACAAAGTTTCAACAAGTTGGGATCTTTCTTTCTCTCTAGAAATAATAAATTCCCTCCTCAATAAGATCGCGGTTCTCATACCATCCCATGCCAGATGCTCTGCAAACAAAGCATCATATAGCCTAGCCAATGAAGGAATCCAAGGAAACCAAGACCGATGGGAATAACCTTGGGATTCCTAACAATCCAAATCAGTTATAGCTCTCTACCCTTGCCTCAAAGGATTGTCGACCCCTAGATGGGGTGACATGGAGGTTGGGATATCGGTCGATGAGTCAATAGGCCACATGGACACGTAGATGGACACTCCACTGCTGAGCTCGAGCATGCATGACATCAACCACATGGATGAGTGGTGAAAACTTCACCTTCCTTGATGCAAATTGCAAGATATTGATAATCATTCCGATGACACTCCCTTGGGCCCGACCTCCATACCTTCCAATGATCATTAATTGTGTACCCTCCACCTCGACTTGCAATCCTTCTGCACCTAGTTGTCAAGGAAAATGGGAGAAGAGAAGATCATGCGATAACTGTCTGATGTTAGGTCATCAGTTCAACCGGTATAGAGGTGATTCAAGGAGGAAGTTAACGCAACACAACAATAGTATAGTTGTCTTGATGGAAGGATCTTTTGGGATTTTTTGTCAGGGTAGGATGAAAATGAAAGTTGCAGACATTTTGAGCCATTCGACAGTGCTAGGAACCTCAATAATTGGTCAAACACTTATCCTTGCAAAGTATGGAAAGCTCTTTCTAGAGAAGGATTCCACGGTTGACAGCGTTGCAAGTTGTCCCTCAACCCACCATGGATTCATGTTCAACTCTGATTTGACAAATAGATTAAGAGCATCATGGCTCCCCAAAGAGGATATCACAGGGGTTACAAACAAGGAGGACTTTTATTGTCGGAGCCTTCCTCCAGCCACAAAGAAGATTGAATTCCCATGACCCGGTTTCAACAAGACGCCCATGCAGTAACGACATATTTCCAAGAAGAAATTCCACAACACATCTGCGAGCAAATTGTGGAGATCGAGGCCAACATCTAGATGGAACAAACCCTAACACCAACTCAGGAGGTGGATGAAGGTATCGTCACTTGGGTATCTAACATCGGTAGCTTGCGTGGGCGTGAATCAAAGTATTGGTGAATATTGGAACTCTACTGGCATTTGAAAATGCTTCTGGGTCAAATGTTGTGGACTAGGGAGGAAACTCAAAACACCATTCAACTCCAGTTGGAATAGGTTCAGCTTCTCTTTCACAGGTCTTGACTTGTCTCCCTTCATCCAACTCAACAACAATAGTGCAACTTAGCAGGAAAACAACTTCATCTCCTCCCGATGAGCCTCAGGCTCCCCCTCTATCTGGTTAATCAAGTTGTTTTTTTCTTTTTCTTTTTTGTATAATTAAAAACGGGCATTACTATGTCTTAGCCTCAAGTAGCTCTAAAAGTTATAGTTATAAAACGTATCTAAATAGAGAATAGTTAAATTGGATAGAACGACTCTTTCTTTGTTGTTAGTCTCATTTCCCCAATTATAAACAAGTAGCTATTATTTATATATATATATATATAATTTTTTTTACCATATATATTTTAAAAAAATTATAAATAAAACTTATAATTGTATCCAACTTTAAAAGTTCAAGCTTCTAACTATATGACTAATAATCTATCCTCATGAAAAAAAGCCATAAAATACTTTGAGAATTTTCATGTAATTCTCATTCAAGAATATCCACCCGATACATAAAACATCTTTCAATTGATTATCATTAATTAGATTTATAAGTTTATATATATATATATATATATTCAATCTCCAACTTTTATATATATAATTAATTAGATTTTTTTTTTAAATTATTGAAAAAATTATAATGAAAAAAATTATATAAAAATTTTAAATATATAAATAGTTTTCATAATTTTCTTGACATTTTTTTAATGTAAATTTTATAAATAATTATCAATGTTATTCATATATTGTAAGTTTATGATTTTTTATTAATGTTATTCATATATTATAAATAGATAAACTCATATTTTTAAGATGAGACAATTGATTATAATTTTTTTTATTTTTTAATTTAAAATATTAATAAAAAATAATAAAATAGATATAGAATATTAAAAGTACCTTTCTTTTAATAAATTTATAAAAATAAATAAACATTATTTTAAATAAGAATTAAATATTTTTATAATAAAATAGGCATTTTTATTTTTATAATAAAATAGGCATTTTTCCGTAAAGAATATGAAAGTAAAATTTTAAAACAAACCAAAGTGATTTTTTTTAAATTTTATATTTCTTTAAAATACAAAATCAATTATTACTAAAAGATTAAAAAGTCTATTTTTCTTTACAAACATTAAAAACTAAAAACACAAACAATAAGTTTTTTTTCTAAAATACAAAATCAATTATTAATAAAATATTAAAAACTTATTTTTCTTTAGAAACTATTTTTTTCATACAAATTAAGAAATTCTATTCATTAAAAAGGTGCAACCAAGGCCACTAAGTACACAAAAGATGGGATGGTTTATAAAGAAAAATCCAACACAAATGTTCTTTGCTACTCATAGACCGATCAATCATGTCTGATATTTTATCAATAAACACACAATATACAAACAAAAAAACAAAACATATCACTGTATAAAATAGACATCATAGACCTCTTTTTTATTCATTCCTTCTTTAGATGAATACACCACATAATAGATCATGAAGCATCCTCAACCTCTTTGTTTCCTATCTACAAGATTCTCATGTGTCCCTGTCATGACCAAAAGCTTCTAGAATTATCTCCCTCTTATCCAGTTGTCTCTGTAGAGATTCCCCATGCATACACAGATATCCACCTTATCATAGAGCTGTCCAATTAACACTTTACATTGAGCCAGTGTTTCAAGAGCAAAGGATAATGTTGAACTATGCACATCGACAATGAGAGACAATTTTTGAGTAGTTTTGAAATTGTCCTCAACAAATTCCTTTACCCATGTTGAACTGCCCTAGGTCACTTCCTTTCCTTTCGCCATGATTGATAACTTGAAACCAAGATCAAATTGAGGGCTTGACACCACTCCAAGAAACCAACTACATCCCGACGTTCCTCATACCAAAATACTACCCAATTTCACCTCAACTGGCCAGAGAAAAAGAGTACAGTTTTTCTCCCTAGGGCACTCTCCACAAATTCCCCAAATTCCTCCAGCACAGGAATGGATATAAGCTACTATCTAGACTAATAAAATCTTTAAACCAACCATACTCAAAAGTAAGCATGGATTTCTTATGAGAGCACCAACTAGTTGAATGCTCCCCAAAAAATGTCGAAGGATGCTAGAGATAGACGAAGCCAACTCGTAATCCTTCTTGCTTAAGTCCCAAAGATCCTGACCAGATTAGATTAAATACACCAAAGGGTCCTCGGGCTGCTTGCACACTTGAATTTCACCCTAGGCCGTCATAATATGTGTAGATATTAACCTTGTAGAATATTTACTGCAAACAGATTTTCAATAAAAGAACAGAAAATATACAATGGAAAATACAAACATTACCCAAATATTTTTCCCTTGGAAACCCAAAATGGGAAAACCAACATCTTCTATCTTCATTTATGGTGATACATTATTTACAATACAATATACATATAGGAGCAAGCGACATCCAAAACCCTAACCCAATGACTTGGATTAGTCAACAACCCTAATTCCTTAACTCGAAATATAAAACCATAAACAAAAAACCATGTGTCGAAAAACCACCCAACAATGGACATGAAAATCAAGGCACCACAAAAAACAAGGAAAAAATGTGACATGTTTCTCAAGGAAAAAAAAAATCTCGAGGGCACTGCTTGTGCACCCCCCAAGGGGGGGCCTAGCGACTCCCCCTTGAACCCCCCTATGTGCTCGGCGCAATGTAGACACTATTACTTGTGTAAAAAATATAACACATACCCAACAATATGCCTATCACATAGTCAACTAAATATTATAACCATGATATTCTCCGTTGAATTGAAAATTATAACTACAAACCTAACATTAGAAACCATAATTGCATTGAAGTTATGGATGCATGAATATTTACACTGATAATCCATCCCACGCTCTTGAGAAACAAACCGTGCCTTCATGTCATGTACTTCCTTCTTCTGCACATAACTTCCAATCATTTCTTCCATTCCATTCGTTAGCAAATCCATCAGCCATTAAATGAGATTAGGTTCCATGCGTACACCAGTATTAAATTTCCCATGGGTCTTAGTACAACTTCCACAAGTGAAATCCCGTATTAGCGCCATCAACATTAACAACAATGAAATTTATTTGTCCTTCACCACGGGCCAAACAACCATGGCATGATCCCTCCCAACGTGTCATCAATTATGTAGGCGAAGGGGTTGATTTTACATGTGAAGTCCACGTGTACCTATCCTTTCAACTCTTACATGGACCCAAAGGGCCCCATTCTTTATCCTAGCCCCTTTCATTCTGGAGGGGATACAATGCTTACTTGCCCTTGGACTCGTGCCATATTGTTTGATGTAATACCTAGATTCCAATAGAAATCCATAACTGATTTCTCTAGGATTAGGATTTGAATTTGTGATCTCTTAAAAGAAAACACATGTTCTTAACCATTAGGCCTACTCAAACCAATTAACTAATTAAAAATTATGTCCATCAAATTACATTAACAAAGTCCATAGTTGACTTCCCTCGACTTTATCTCATATTATTAGTTGGATGCAAAAAATCTGAAATCTACCATCCAAATAAGGATAGTTGTATAAAGCAAACCATTTCTGCAAAGGTGATAGGCGATAATACGAAGCAAAAGTGTACAGAAACGCCTATTCCTCCCTCGGGTTTACAGGTGGACAACCCACCTATATATAGTCAATAACATCATTTTACTTTATACTTTACCTGGGCTATCCACTTCCCTAATTTTTAATAGAAAATGGGAAGAAGATAAGTGTCTACAGAAACACATTTAGTTGATGTAAGCTCCCTTAACCGTCGGAGCTCATTCGACCAACTGAAACCGTCCACCATCAGCTCATTCGACCAACTGGAACCATATTTCCCTTAACTTTTTAAACCGTCGACAGTTCATTCGGAAACCAACCCGAACTGTTACTCAACTGCCACAGATTGTTTGGAAACCGACTAGAACCGTTTTCTTGTTTGGGAGCTTCTGGAATGATCCATTACTCCATATGGTTCTCTACCTAGATATGTGGAACAGTTAACAGTTAGCCAATAGAAGCTTGATGGAAGCTTGGCTATAAAGATTTCATTTTGGTCCCCAAGCTTGCTTAATTCATTCATTCAATTTCCCTTCAGTCTTACACCATCAATCAGAGTGAACAGAGCTTGGAAGTGCCATACTGAAAGAAAAATTAGTGTGGAACTGGGAAAACTTCTACAACAATTAGTCAAACTCAAGCAACATCAATGGCCAGAGGTATGATCCATTTGGCATCTAAATTTCGATTATTTTGAAGAAGTTTTTATTCCACATATTTTAGAATCGAATTAAAGCTAACATTTGGTATCAGAGAAGATTTTATCTCTGCCTTGGTGTTTTGTAAAAAGACGGGTTTATTCTGTCTTGAGAAGTTTCATTGCATTGTTGTGCGACAGCGTCAGACTAATGCTTCATTGCTATACTGTTGATTTAAGAGAAACTGTACCCGAATTCATATTACTTTCCTTTTCTATGTTTAACATTACAACGAAGCTATCATATGCTTTTATTCTACATATTGCTAAAGTTATTCCTTCGAATCATACATAATATATCTGTTACTAATTTTTCATTAGTAAATCGACCAATAGGTTTATGATCCGCAAGATCTCTTCCATATGGAGGAAAGTTGGTTTTGAAAATTGTTGTAAGTCCATCATTGTTGTTGGGATCTGCAGTGGAGTCTCCAAATATGTAGGAAGCGGACACCATGGGTTTGCTAGGGTTAGTCTGTGCTATGTTCAGTGGCAATAAAGCCAGTAGACATGTTACAATACCAATGTTTGCAAACCTTTCCATTACGTCTAATACTTCTGAAATGCTCAACTAGAAACTTTCATGGATACTGCTTAAATCATAGTTTTGGGATCAATTGGTGATGCATAATCTGTGCATGTAGTTTTATTTATGCAATTTATAATTATTCTCATATCAACTTAATTTTATACTTAAAAGAAATAATGTCTAGTGATCCATTTAATTTTTAATTGATTAGAGAATAGCCACATCATCTCTAATTAAATAATATTATATATTATGATTGATTAGGATCACATAAGGAATATTTAGACATAAATTGTAATTAATATAATAAATTTTATCCCACGGGAATTTTTATTATATTTACATAATTAATTAGGATAAAATATTAAATTATTAATAACTTACCCATATGAATTATGAATTAATAGTTTTATCATAAAGTTCAAATCTATGAAAGAATAATTGAATCTGCTTGAATTGGAAATTTAGACCACA
>ML823929.1:102671-126053 GCA_009831015.1 Picea engelmannii
CTTCACAAGAAGAGGCAGCGTATGGATTGGCAAATGAGTGTGTAACAGACGCGGAGACGGAAAATCAGATAAGCAGGAAATATCGTACTGTTCGTCGTCACTTGAATTGAAGAGATAAGTTTCCATCGTTGGGACCAAAGCATAGGGATTTTTCTCATCGACAGCAAACATTTTCTCATCCGCAGCAGAATTATCATTCGTGTCTGCTGGATGCTTATTGCCTACGGAAGCAAATTCGATGATGGTGTACAGCAGCGCCTTACCCCATGTCGTTCCCGTCTTTGGAAGGGAAGCTAAGAAAATGTCGTCTGGCCGTGGTTGGAATTCCTTTTGGATGACCTTCACTGCTGGGACTAAGTTGACGTCAATCCAAACACTCTGGTACTTTTCGAACCTCATCCCGCAGGTGATGCCATGATCTTCGCCTCCTCTTGCTGTTGATATGCTATAATCATCTCTGGCTTCTCTTCCTGCTGCGGCTGTTGATCTGGTATCATTATCTCCGCCTCCTCTTCCTGCTCCGGCGGCTGTTGATCTGCAATCATCATCTCCGCCTCCTCTTCCTGCTGGGGCTGTTGATCTGCTACCATCGTCTCCGCCTCCTCTTCCTGGTGCGGTTGTTCAGAATTGGAAGCAACTCCGGCCATTGCCCTGCTCTTGAATCAATAAGGGTGGAAGTAGAAATGCAAGGAAACACGAATGATCCAGCTTGGGAGCGTCCGCTATATATAAGACTGAGAATTTAAGAACTTAACCTGAGATGAGCATATGCCAGCACTTACTAATTTAAGAACTTAACCTGAGATGAGCATATGCCAATTATAATTTATTATAAATAATTATAATTGTAGTGGATCTAATGTTTAAGATTATGTATTTTCTTTATTTATATAAATTTTAATAATCAAATAATTAATCTAATTATATTTTAAATATATTTAATAAAATTTAAATTTTAATAAATCATAATTTTATTTTATATAATAATTTAAAAATAATTATTATAAAAAAAAATAATAATTCATAACAACTTTATATAATTTCCAGCTACTAAATTTTTTAATCAAAAGTTAGTCCATCTCAAAATTGAATATCCTAGCTCTTAATAAATAGAAATTAAAATATCTTTCATGATGATGATGATTAACGTCCACTAAGACTTAATTGGTTTAAGAGAAAGTGTTTTTCATCTTCAACCTTCTTAGTGTCACAAAGGTGACACACTCTTTCATCCCATGACGTTTTAGGAATTGGCCAACACCCAGTTTCACTATGCATTCAATGATATCAATTAAACGAAACGATAATATATAGTTTACGTGTTTTACACATATTATAATAGATTGTGAATTTTTATTTTAAATTCATAGTTGATAAATTATTATAGTTTAAGTTTATTTTACACATATTATAACATTAAAAGTTGTGTATGATTTTTTTTTTAAATATTAAAATTGATTGTAAAATTTTATTTAAAATTCATAGTTGATAAATTCTTTAAAGATACTTATACTTTTCATATATATTAATATTTTTTCAAGATAAAAATATTTATTATTTTTCATACATATTAATATTATTCTTGAATAAAAATATTCACTATTTTCATATATGTTTAAACATTATAAGATTTAGATTTTTTAGGTAATATTTGTGGAATCTAATTATATTGTAATCTAAACAATTAAATTTGTAAAACCTAAATTTTGAACAAAAATATCTAAATTGTAGCATTTAGACTATGCTTGAATAAAACTAAACCCTCTAAGTTTCTAAAAATAATGTGAAATGTAACTTTTTTTATAAATTTTATATCATTAAAAATATAGCTACATCGGGCATTATGGATGGAATAGGCCCTTGTGCCACCACTTGTTGACCATATCATCCCCTACATAGTGAGAAATTATAGTAGTGGGGCTTATTTAACGTTTTTTCTATGTAAAGTATCATTTTTTCATCATGGGTAATAACCCAAGAGTATATCTAGCATCCCACAAGCAAGATATATCAAAAACTTATGACTTAGAAAGGCTTGAGATGTCCAAAATCCCACCAAGGTGTACCTCTATCCCAAGGGTTGTCTACACTTCTACACTTATCACAACATGCCAACATGTACAGCCTCTAGCCCCCTTCTATGTAAAGTATCATTAAAAAAACTATAGCTAGATCAGGTGTTAGGGATGGGATAGGTCCTTGTGCCACCACTTATTGACCTTCCCATCTCTTACATTGATCCAGGTGGATATTGATGGCCACCCACCTATTCCGTATTCCAACTGGCTCATCTAGATAGTTTTTGGTTCAACATGTTTCTCTGTAATGGGGACATTTCTTTGTAATTGTGGGTTCTACACTTATGGGGTTGTCCTGAATCCCTACACAATATTCAAGTGGATATTGGTGACCACCCACCTATTCCAACTGGCTTGTTTTGAAATTTTTCATGTCAGTACATCTTTTTGTACTTTTAGGGCCGTTTGGGGGATCTAAACAATGTTTTCTTGGCTTTCCACAATCAAGTTGTATATAGAGTTAGATATCGCTAGCATAATGCATATTTCTCGAAAAGACCTTTCCAATGGGCTATCACACGCCTAAAACAGAGATCGTATGCAAAAGTTACGACCTTGGGAAGTTAATGTACTAACTTACCTAAACGGGGCCCACATGACTTTTGGCGCTTTATCTCCTAGGGTCAGGTTTTTTTATGTCTAAGGTTTTTGCATTCATGTTATCATAAAAATGTCTTCAGAGCCTCATTGTAATCTTCTTCTTGCGAATGAGCGTAGATGTCACATATCTTCTCAGAGATAAAGTTGCCTCCATTCTGGCGAGTCTTGTACTTTGTATTTTTACAATCTCTTTACAATTATTTTATTAATAGAAATCATGTATTGTTGTATTTATTTGTTTCTAGAAATTTTTATGTGTATTTCATTCTAATATATCTTGTCACATACCATACCAATTTGTCACATGCTCACTGCGGCAACCTAGATTTTTTGTCTTTTCTTCGAGGGACAGAATCCCCAAATTTCTATGGGGCCTAGCGTAGACCATCCCTTCCCTTATCCTCCCCCATGTGATCGTTGGCTATAACCACATGCCTTACCAAAAAGGCGCTTCCAGCTTTCGCATTTTGGGATTTCTGTGTGCGAGCTCTACCCGACTCCCTATCCCTTGAAATGTTGAAACCTGAAATGGGGATTACGAGCTCCTTGGCTCCCCTTTTTCCTACTCCATGCAACCACCTTAGTGAACATACGCTAACACCAAATGGCTCTACCGGAACTCAACTTTCGAGATTCTTGTTGCAAGGGACCCTTGTTCCTTCACTCCCCGAAACCCGAAAGCTAGGTATCATTCGGATCTACGGTCCAGATCGTCAACTTGATCAACGACCCGGATTAAATCCCGACATTCTACCTTTCAGGATTTCTGGCGAGGTATTCACTCCTATTCCTCTTATCTCCAGAACCCTGGTGGCATTAGACCTTTGCAACGTGTTCTCTACAAATGGATGGTCCAAATCCTTTCGGGACTCCTCCTTCTTACCAGAAGACCCTGTCTGGCTACCTAGGTCTCATCCACAGAGCACGTTAGGGTTTCGGGTACCGAGATTTCACGACTTGCGAAAACGAGGGGTGTTGCCCTTTGGTTTCCTGGGTGCCGAAACGCCGAAACCTATTCATGCTAAACCAATTTGGGGTTTCGTATACCAGGATTTCACGACTGGCGAAAACGAGGGGTCTTACCCTTTGGTTTCCCATGTGCCGAAACACCGAAACCTATTCATGCTAAACCAATTCAAGGTTTCGTATACCAGGATTTCGCTACTGGAGAAAACGAGGGGTATTACCCTTTGGTTTCCCGGGTACCGAAACACAGAAACCTATTCACGCTAAATCAATGGTCCAGATTACTCATGGATCAATGACCACGATCACGTCGCGATTTCGTGAATCGTGAGTTCGTTCCATCCTACCCTTGACCACTCCAAGTTGCGAGTCAGGGAAATGCTACCCGACTGCCACGCGTCCTGTGCCGATGGACGGTTTCGAATACTTCAGGATTTTCAGGACGTTGTCGAGTCCGCTCTCCTACCTATGCAACGGTTAAGTTTGACAGTCAATAGAACCCCGACAGGTCCTTGGATCTACGGACCTAGATCCCATCTCTACTTGCAAAGGATGAAAGGGTCGAGGTGTTAATGCATGACTCCTCCTCTAGATCCGTCGGTCTTGACAGATCTGGGGTATTTCTGAAAGGATTCTGACCGTTTGTCTACCAAACGATGGGGTATTCTCATTCGATAATTGGACTCGCTATCCTTTCTGAGCTTGAATCATGATATTTAACCTCTCGAAGCTTCAAACTCCCACGACTCCAAGACCTTAGAGAGCTACTCTTTATTGCTTAAGGTTTCCAGACCCGGATCACATGAACCTTCAGATGGTTCTTGGGCAATTGTCCCTGATCTTAGTCGAGTCTCTGGGTAAAGGTTCGGTACGGTTCCAAGGTTTATGGGGTAAGTCCCAGGGAAGAGTACTCTCGAGGAGCCTTCCCAGAATATTACGAGAATTAAGCAAACAAGACGATTCTCGGTGGAGCGAACTCATGCCCCAGACTTAATCATTTATATAGAAACCAACTATGGCATGTAAGTATACACAGGCATCCATTATTTCCAGTCTAAAACACCAGGAAATCATTCCACACAGATATCATTATGGGCATATAAACATGAGCATGTATTCATGATATTCAATTCAAAATACAAGGCATAAAACACTTATCAGATCCACCAGGCGTGATGCAACTGCTGAGAGGGATGCTCGTTTCCACCCAACCGTAGGCTTAGTGACTCAAAACGGATTTACCACGATGATTTGAGATTCAATCTCCTACTTCCAGTGAAACGGAAGTCAAGGACGAAGGTTACTCTCTTTCTCCTATGTTCAAAACTCCCTGTGTTTCCAGAGTTTCTCCAGTTCTCTTCCACGATCCCTGTCGCGCGCATTTTCTCTTCTGTTCCCCACACTTCATTTCTTTCCTTTTCTGGAAGATTGTGTGTGGCGCGAATTCCCTCATCTGTGGTCAGTTCAGAGAGCTTCTACGGATGTGCGGTTCACCCCCATCCCCTCATTAACTCTTGAGGAGCCTCCCCACCTACCATCCTGGCGGGTAATTCATTCCAGGGTCAAAGAGTTGCTTTGGTCTTTGAGCAAGTAAAAACCAGTACGACATTGGTTCAGTGGAAGTTAACGCAACCATTCCAAGTCCCTTCCACCACCTCTCATTAGCCATCATGGTGTCTTTTAGCACATCCCCCTCCCAGTAGTCATGCAACACATATTCATAACATAATTTATGTTCATCGACCTTTTATACAAAGGTCCGTCAAATCAAACATTCACATCTTTGAGTTTTCCATAGTTCTTGGCCAATATAGTTATTTTGACAGACTGGGGGAAACAGGGTGTTACAATTCCCTCCCCCTTAAAGGAACATCGTCCTCGATGTTCTATCTATCAATATGACGAGTATGTACAGAAGTAAACAAAATCAGATATGCATGTTTCATGGCATCTTCCATTTCCCATGTAGCCTCATCTAGGCCAAAATGTTTCCACTGCACCTTGACCTGTGCAATGGTTTGGTTCCTGGGTGGGGTTTCCTTTCTATCCAGTATGCATTGAGGTTCTCGCAGGAATTCTCGCTTCGGTTCCACCTGGATCATAGACCAGTCAATTATATGATTAGAATTGTGTATATATTTCTTCAATAATGAAACATGGAAAACATTATGTGCTTTTACTGTGGGAGGAAGTGCTAGCCTATAGGCTACATGTCCCACTCTATCTAGAATTTAAAAGGGTCCACAATACCGAGGTGCCAACTTGGCACAAGCTTCCATCCTCAAGGAACTCTTCCTGGGCCTAACTCTAAGATATACATGGTCTCCCGTCTTGAATTCTCTTGGATTTCTCTTTTGGTTGACGTAGCTTTTCTTTCTGTTATGAGCGACCTTTAGGTTTTGTTTTATCTGAATCACTTGTTGTTCCATTTCTTTCAACATGTCGAGTCCAATAGTAATTTTTTTTATGGGATTACTCCAACTAACTGGATTGTTGCACAGCCTACTGTAGAGGACTTCGAAAGGAATCGTCTTCAGGGATTCTTGGTAGCCGTTGTTGTAGGCGAATTCCACCAGTGGCAGGTAATCTTCCCACTTTTTAGGTTGATGCATTACATGCATTCTTAGAATGTCTTCTAATATTTGGTTCACTCTTTCCATCTATCCATCGATTTGAGGATGATAGGTTGTGCTAAACAATAATTTGGTCTCTAGACCATCCATCAAGGATTTCCAAAAGTTGGAAGTAAATTTCGTGTCTCTGTCAGACACGATCTTTTTAGGCATACCATGTAGTCTGAATATCTCCTTCATGAATATGATGGCAATATCTGTTTCCTTGCAAGTCGATTTGACGAGGATAAAATGAGCGGACTTGTTCAATTTATCCACCACTACCATGATGGTGTCATTCTGTTTGGTCGATGTTGGTAATCCGGTGATGAAATCCATGGAAATTGTTTCCCATTTCCATTCCGGGATTGGTAGAGGTTTTAATAATCCTACTGGGTGTCGGTGTTCTGCTTTAACCTGTTGGCATTCTATGCATTTGGCTAAGTACTTAGCTACGTCTTTCTTCAATCCAGGCCAATAGAATTGTTTTCTGGTGGTCGTGATCATCTTCTGGTATCCTGGATGACCAGTATATGGTCTTTTATGTAGTTCATCCATTATGAACCTCTTCAAGTCGTCACAATCTAGAATATACAATCTATTTATGTAAGTTGGCAGAAATCCATCTATCATCTGGTAGCCTTCATACTTTATCCCGGTGGGTTATTTCTCTAGGTATGAGGTTACAGTCTGAAAGAATGTGTATGTTTCTTGTGCATTCTTAACTCTTTCCCTGACGTTGGTTTCGCAGGTGCTCACCACTGTCAGATGAATTTTTTTCATACTTCTGCTAAGAGCATCAACCACCTTATTTTCCTTTCCCTTGATATGTTTGATTTTGAAATCAAACTCACTAAGAAGGGCCATCCACCTAGCTTGTCTAGCATTGAGTTTTAGTTGGTCAAACAAATGTCGCAATCCACAGTGGTAAGTCATGAGTACGAATTTCCTTCCCATGAGGTAATGCCTCCACATTTTCAAGGCATGCACTATGGCGTCTAGCTCTAGATCATGGGCCACATAGTTGGCTTCATGCTCATTCAATTTTTGGGATTCATAGCAGACTACACTTCCCTCTTTCATAAGGACTCCCCCGAGCCCTTCCTTACAGGCATCTGTGCACACAAGGAAGTCGTTTTCGAGATCAACAATCTTCAGCACGGGTGCATGGGTCAGAAGGTGTTTCAAGGATTGAAATATTTCTTCACATTCTTGTGTCCACGTGAATTTAGCTCCCTTCTTCTGGAGGGAAGTGATTGGACAACCAATCTTGGAGAATCCTTTTAGAAATATTCTATAGTATCCTGCTAAGCCCATAAAGGATCTGATATCTGAAACATCCTTTGGGGTAGGCCATTCCATGATAGACCTAATCTTGTCAGGGTCTACTGCTACTCCCTCTTCAAATATGACATGGCCCAAGTAATGTATTTGCTTCTAGAAAAAGTCGCACTTGCTAAATTTGGCATAGAGTTGATGTTCTCTTAGCACTTGAAGCACAAGTCTAAGATGTTTCTCATGTTCCTCTCTATTCTTGGAGTAAATTAATATATCGTCAATAAAAACAAGTACAAATTTGTCTAGGAATTTGTTGAGCACATTATTCATCAAGCACATAAAAGTGGCAGGGGCATTGGTCAGTCCAAATGGTACTACCACAAACTCATAGTGACCATATCTCATCCTGAAGGCAGTTTTGTGGATGTCTTCACCCTTGATTCAGACTTGATGGTATCCAAATATCAAGCCAATATTTGAGAAGATGGAAGCACCTCCCAATTGATCAAACAGGTCATTGATCCTGGGTAAGGGGTACTTGTTCTTTATGGTTACCTTATTGAGTTGTCTATAATCTATGCACAATTGGAGGGTACCATCTTTCTTCTTCACAAACAGAACTGGTGCTCCCCATGGAGAAATGGTGGGTCGGATATAGCCTTTGTCCATCATTTTTTTTAGCTGTAATTTAAGCTCAACTAGCTTGGGTGTGCTCATCCTATAGGGTGTCCTAGACATGGGCACTGCTCCCAGTGAAAGTTCTATCGAGAAGTCAATGTCCCTTCTCGGAGGTAAACCCGGTACCTCTTCAGGAAATACATCTCTATATTCTCTTAGTGTGGGGTGGTCTTCGAGGCTTGGTTTGTCATCTTCAACGGATTCCAACACCTGAATCGCATATAGTGGACATCCCTTTCTGCAATACTTTCTCATTTGAAGGGTTGATATTCATCTCACCGAGACAGGTTTTTGGATCCCTTGAAGGGTTATCCTTTTTCCTTCTTCACTTACACATTCTAAGGTTTTATGGTAACAGTCCAATCTAGCTTTATATGTGGCTAGCTAGTCCATACCAATCAACGGGTCATACTATCCTAGGGGTAGTATGTTAAGGGTTGCTTGGGTGGGGAATTCACCCATAGTGAATTGACAAGCTGGTATGACCTCCGCTACCTTTCTTTTGGTGCCAGTGGCTAACTGTACCAACCATGGCTTGGCGTGTTTATGTGGTTGTATTTTACACTTATCAATAACCTTAGGAGCTATATAACTCAAATTTGAACCAGGGTCAATTAGAATAGACACCAGATGGTTGGTGATCATACATTCCATCTCCACCACTGAAGCTTGGTGATCAGCTTGTTTATTATCCACGGTTGCATAAATTTGCGGCATACTCCTGGCCAGGTCATTGAAAGTGGTAGCTTCTCGAACATTGTAAATTCTCCGACTGTTCTGTTGTCGGTGCGGGCCGTCCCTCAGTAGATGTTCTTCTCCACAACCCCAACATTTCAAGGGTTCTTTCTTCAGGTTATCAATCTTTCTTGGGGTAGATCCAAAAGGTTTATTTCCACTCTGGGAGGGGAAATTCTATTGGGGTACACTTCGGGTTGGGAAGCTCATCCTTGAGTCCTTTTTATAGTTTTTAAATCTTGGGGATTTAAACCCCTTTTTCTGGAATCCCGAACTATTCGTCTGCTTCCAGCCTTTTCGAGGTTTTGTTCGATGCCTAAGTTGTTCATAAAAATATCTTGCCTTTCGAATAGTGTATTCTAGGGTCTTTGGCTCGTCAAACTCAATCATGTTCTGATAGTCCTTAGGTAGTCCACTAATGAATCATTGCACCTTTGCCTTTTCTGCTTTTATATAGGGTACGTACATCAACAACTCGAGGAATCTACTGACATATTCCTCTATGGTGCGTTGCCCCAGCTTGAGTTCTTAGAATTCTTTAGTCTTTTCGTCGAAATACGTTTCCGATAGATACTTATTCCTGAAGTATTTCTCAAACCGTTTCCAAGATAGGTCTTCTTCGTGAATCCCTTTTACATTCTTAAGTTCTTCCCACCAAATGGAAGCCTTTCCATTCAAGTTGAAAGTGACTACTCGGGCCTTCAAGTGTTCTGAGAAGTCATGGACTCTGAAATACTTCTTTAGTCCAAGCAGCCAGGCCTCCGCTTCCTCTCCCTTCTTTATTTCACCATCGAAAGAGGGTGGTTTGGCCTTCTTGAATTCTTCGAGATTATGATTTTTGGAATGATTTCGCTTGTTCCATTTTCTTTGGGAATAAGAACTAGTTATGCTACTAGAAGATCCCTCCGAGTCACCAGTTTCCTTTCCAGAGGAATCGTCAGACACTTGTCCCTTATCTCTGGGGTGGACCTTTCTCAAGGTGCTCTTCCCAATGTGGCCACTTAAAAGACCACATTTCTGTATCTCAGGTGGACTTCGACTTTTCTTTGTTTGTCGTTGGTCCGTGTGACTGGTGTCAAGTCCATGCTGCAATTGTATTTGTATGTCGGATAAACTCTTCAGAAAGACTTCATTAATTTACATTTGTTTCTCTTGCTCTTTTATCAACCTCTCGTTGTCGGCCTTGCAGCTCTGGAGTTCGACCATGAGGCTTCTCACAGTCTCAGCTAGATCTGGAGGGGTCTCTACCACTATCCTTTCGTCAGACTCTTCGTCTCTATTGTGGGAGCCATCCCCCACTTCGTGGTGCGTCACCATTCTATGCATCTGCAGTTTCCCATGATTGATCGTCCTCTTGTTGTGTAGGAAAAAAACTTGTTGTTAGTCAACATTATATTCATTCACAATCAGCGCATAATTCATATTTTTCAAATGCATACACACAATAGGAATTTTCATTCTTAACTTCGACTTTTGATAAAGGGGGTTAGGATAGAGAGTTACTCCTTTTAAGAGAACTTCAAATGGAGTTTATGTGCAACTCGTTCATGACCCCAAGCAGGCCAAGTGTTGTAAACATGCTCTGATACCAATTTGTCACATGCCATACCAATTTGTCACATGCCCAATATGACAACCTAGATTTTTTGTCTTTTCTTCAAGGGACAGAATCCCCAAATTTCTATGGGGCCTAGTGCAGACCATCCCTTCCCTTATCCTCCTCCATGTGATCTTTGGCTATGACCACAGGCCTTACCAAAAAGGTGCTTCCAACTTTCACATTTCAGGATTTCTGTGTGTGAGCTCTCCTCGGCTCCCTGTCCCTTGAAATGTCGAAACCCGAAATGGGGATTACAAGCTCCTTGGCTCCCCTTTTTCCTACTCCATGCAACCACCTCAGTGAACACACGCTAACACCAAATGGCGCTACCGAAACTCGACTTTCAAGATTCATGTTGCAAGGGACCCTTGTTCCTTCACTCCCCGAAACCCGAAAGCTCGGCATCATCCGGATCTATGGTCTAGATCGTCGACTTGATATATGGCCTAGATTAAATCTGACATTCTACCTTTCGAGATTTCTGGTGGGGTCTTCACTCCTATTCCTCTGATGTCCAGAACCCTGGTGGCATTAGACCTTTGCCACGTGTTCTCTACAAATGGACGGTCCAAATCCTTTCGGGACTCCTCCTTCCTACCACAAGACCCTGTCTGGTGACCTAGGGCTCATCCACAGAGTGCGTCGGGGTTTCGGGTACCGAGATTTCGTGACTTGTGAAATGAGGGGTCTTGCCCTTTGGTTTCCTGGGTGCCAAAACACTGAAACCTATTCACGCTAAATCGATTCAGGGTTTCATATACTGGGATTTCACGATTGGCGAAAACGAGGGGTCTTACCCTTTGGTTTCTTGGGTGCTGAAACGTCGAAACCTATTCACACTAAACCGATTCGGGGTTTCGTATACCGGGATTTCGCGACTGGTGAAAATGAGGGGTCTTACCCTTTGGCTTCCCGAGTGCCGAAACACCGAAACCTATTCATGCTAAACTCATGGTATAGATTACTCATGGATCAACGACCACGATCACCTCGTGATTTCGTGAATCGTGAGTTCGTGCAGTCTTACCCTTGACCACTCCAAGTTGCGAGTCAACGAAATGCTACCTCAATTCCATGCGTCTTGTGCCGATGGACGGTTCTGAATACTTTGGGATTTTCAGGACGTTGTCGAGTCCACTCTCCTGCCTATGCAAAGGTTAAGTTCGACGGTCAATAGAGCCCCGACAGATCCTTGGATATACGGCCCTGGATCCCATCTCTACTTGCAAAGGCTAAAAGGGTCGAGGTGTTAATGCCTGTGCTCCTCCTCTAGATCCATCGATCTTGACAGATCTGGGGTATTTCCGAAAGGATTCCAACCATTTGTCTACCAAACGATGGGGTATTCTTGTTCAATAATTGGAATTGCTATCCTTTCTGAGCTTTAATCTCAACCTCTTGGAGCTTCAAACTCCCATGACTTTGAGACCTTAGAGAGCTACTCTTTCTTGCTTAAGGTTTCCAGACCCAGATCGCATGAACCTTCAAACGGTTCTTGGGCAATTGTCCTTGATCTTAGTCGAGTCTCTGGGTAAAGGTTCGGTACGGTTCCAAGGTTTATGGGGTAATTCTCGGGGAAGAGTACTCTCGAGGATCCTTCCCAGAATATTACAAGAATCAAGCAAACAATACGATTCTCAGTGGAGCGAACTCATGCCCCAGACTTAATCATTTGTACATAAACAAACTATGGCATATAAGTATACACAGGCATCCATTATTTCCAGTCTAAAACACCAGGGAATCATTCCACACAGAGATCATTATGGGCATATAAACATGAGCATGTATTCATGATATTCAATTCAAAATACAAGGCATAAAACACTTATCAGATCCACCAGGCGTGATGCAACTGCTGAGAGGGGTGCTCGTTTCCTCCCAACCGTAGGCTTAGTGACTCCAAACGGATTTACCACGATGCTTTGAGATTCAGTCTCCTACTTCCATCTCAACGGAAGTCAAGGACAAAGGTTACTCTCCTTCTCCTATGTTCAAAACTCTCTCTGTTTCCAGAGTTTCTCCAGTTCTCTTCCACAATCCCTGTCGCATGCATTTTCTCTTCTATTCCCCACACTTCCTTTATTGTCTTTTCTGTAAGATTGCGTGGGGCGCGAATTCCCCCATCCGTGGTCAGGTCTGAGAGATTCTACAGATGGGTGGTTCGCCCCCATCCCCTCATTATCTCTTGAGGAGCCTCCCCACCTACCATCCTGGTGGGTAATTCATTCCAGGGTCAGAGAGTTTCTTTGGTCTTTAAGCAAGTAAAAACCAGTACGGTATTGGTTCAGTGGAAGTTAACGCAACCATTCCAGGTCCCTTCCACCACCTCTCATTATCCATCGTGGTCTCTTTTAGCACATCCCCATCCTAGCAGTCATGCAACACATATTCATAACATAATTTACATTCATCGACCTTTTATACAAAGGTCCGTCAAATCAAACATTCACATCTTTGAGCTTTTCATAGTTCTTGGCCAATATAGTTATTTTTACAGACTGGGGGAAATAGGGTGTTACATCTCTTCTTTCATTTTGTTCCAAAAATAATCTGGATTAGTGGTATCAGAGCATGCTTCTCTTGATCATTTTTCAGTGCATGTCCCCAACGAGGTCCGAGTATAGGAAGTTGGGTCTCGATCTTGTCTTTATTGAGGAAAATCGATCTCGCATGCCCAAGAAACCCTTGATGGTGGCAGAAAATAAAAATGGTGGAGTAGAAGATTCCATTAACCCGTTGCTTAAGCAAGCTCTTGCGTGGCAGAGGGACGAAATGATGGAGAATTTTCCCCACATCCTTCAATGCCTGTCGATAGAAATAGGCACATATTCATCAAATGACCACTTTGGAGGAACCTCTCCGTTCAAGGTATAAGTTAATTTTGATATTCTCGTATTTGAAGGTTAGATAAATGCAAATGCCTTAGAAAAATGGTTAAATATGCTAGAAGGTTATTTCTTTGTTCACAATTTTTACAACAGGGAAAATATCACCTTCTCACTCCTCAAGTCTCTCCCCCATGTCAAACATTGGTGGTAAACTTACTGGGAGAAAATTTCCACAGAGGAATCCAGAATATATGGGGTCGAGCCCACTTGGTATTTTTTTGTGGATGCAGTCAACGAACAATACTGCCTTGTTGATAACTATGAAGAAAACTACATGAGATGGACCACACTGCGCCAAGAGAAGAGCCAAACAGTGTCGGATTTCACAAATACTTTCCATACCTTACGCACCAAGTTGGGTATCAAAGACTCTAAGTGGCATCTGGGTCTGAAATATCGGGGGGCTCTGCATAGGCACATCCAAACCGAAATGGATTTTCCAAACATCTCATAATTGGGAGCTTCCTATTGATATGTTGTCAAACTCAAGCAGAAATTTATGCACCAGAACAAATGGAAGTTCAGTTCTGCATATATGCAGCAACCAAAACATGATAAAGATGACCCTAACCAACATCCTCCCGCCAGCCAGTCCAAGAAACAAGAAAATAAGATTAAAGGAAAGACAAAGAATGGCACAGGGAAGTGGTGCAACTTCCATAAAATCCCCTAGCACAACACTGATGAATGTCACTCGAAACAGTCATTGGTGGTCGAGGTCAAAGACAATGAGTCAAACTCTGATTCAGAATCTGATCCAGAAAATATTGAAAATAGACAAATCATCGACGTAGACCCCACTGCTATTTTCGTGACTGCAACAATTCAACGAGGAGAACTAGTAGATCCTGAAGAGGGGGAGTGCCTCTTCCATTCAAAGATGTGGGTGAATGGGACCCTATTGCATTTCATTTCTGATAGTAGTAGCTAGAAGAAACTCATCTTAGCTAAGGTCATCAAATAGTTGGGGTTGTCGAAAACACCACACCCACAACCATACAACGTCAGGTGGCTTCATCGGGGAAGAGATCTATGTGTCAGCCAAATGTTTCATATGTCCTATGGCATCCAACCCTTCAAGTGAAAAGGATGATGTAGTCTATGATTTCTCCCCTCTTGATGTATGTAATGTTGTTTTGGGACAACCATATATGTGGAAATGTCATGATGTTTATGAGTCTCAACTCCGTAGTGTCGTTATTACTCTGGGGTGTCAACTCTACAGGATACCAAAGGTAGTTCTGAATATTGTTCCACCAAAACAGTGCCACAAGGTAATCTCTCATACTGCAAAATTCATCCTCTTCACAGTTTTTTCAAAGGATGTATAGAAGGCCACTACAACCACTGCAGCCTCAACACCTTCCATCCAATAGAAGCAGATTGTAGAAGAGAAAGAAGATATTGTTTATTCACCTACAATGGTTCCTACACAATGCCCTATCAATCCTAGAGGCAATAGGTTGGTGGAAAAAATTCAACCCTATTGGTTATTCACCTACAATGGTGCCTACATAATGCCCTGTCAATCCTAGAAGCAATAGGTTGGTGGAACAAATTCAACCCTGCCAACAACAAGTTCGTGACAACCTTCCACAAACCAAGCAACGCAAATTTTGCAACAAGGCACACAACTCACTAAGATTTAGATTCAGAAAATGCTTTCCCCTCTTCCCTGGGCACTCAATGCAATGGAGACCATTGCTTCCTAAGGGGGGAGGATTGATCTAGGTGGATATTGGTGGCCACCCACCTGTTCCATATTCCAACTGGCTCATCTGGATAGTTTTCAATTCATCACGTTTCTCTGTAATGGGGACATTTCTTTGTAATTGTGGGTTTTGCACTTACAAGGTTGTTCTGAAGCCCTACACAGCATCCAGGTGGATATTGGTGGCCACCCACCTATTCCACCTAGCTTATTTTGGAAGTTTTCATGTAAGTATATCCTTTTGTACTTCCAGGGCCATTTTGGGGATATAAAAAATGTTTTCTTGTATTTCCATGGTCAATAGATGGAGTTAGAGTTTAATGGCCTAATGCGTATTTCTCGAAAATAAGTTTCCAACAGGCTATCACACGCCTAAAATGAATATCGTATGAAAAGTTACGACCTCAAGAAGTTAATGTACTAACTTACCCAAATGGGGCCCACATGACTTTTGGCACTTCATCTCCTAGGGTTAGGTTTTTCGATGTCTAGGGTTTTGTCATTCAAGTTATCATAAAAAGGCCTTCAGAACCTCATTGTAATCATCTTCTTGTGAATGTGTGTAGCCGTCACATCTCTTCTTAGAGATAAAGTTGCCACCATTCTAGCGAGTCTTGTACTTTGTATTTTTTCAGTCTCTTTGCAATTATTTCATTAATAGAAATCGTGTATTGATGTGTTTCTTTGTTTTTGGCAATTTTTATGTGTATTTCATTGTAACATATCTTCTTTCATTTCGTTCCAAAAATAATCTGGATCATACATGGTGATAAACAATAAGCGATAGTAGAAGGGTGTAGGGAAATATAAGTATATTCTCCATGCATTAAATGATGGTAAATTATGTTGAACATCATCATAAAATTACTTTTATTTTGGAGGTTCATCACAACCCTGTGAGGAATCATGGTGGTGTGTAAAGATAGGGATACCATGGTATTGGGATTGATATTGAATTTAATTTTCCATTACAAGGTTGTATGGATGAGAAACCTCCAATTATTCTCATGATGAGAAACCTTCATGACTTCCATTGCAAGTTGGAGACACATGGTAAACAACATAATGGATTGGGGATTCATGGTGTTAATATATAGAGGAAGAATAAGGGTGAAATATGGAAGGGGCCAAACTCGAACCACCACCTACTCATTAGGGTCCACTTTCTCCCACCTCCATACTGCAACAACAACCCCACAACTCTCAACACCACTAGAAGAAAAAATAACTTAGCAACTAGCTACATGCCTCAATGGTAGGAATAATCCATCCAACATTTGGTGGATTTGAGAATTTGAGAAGCAATTTCAGCAAAAAAGGAAGCACACTAGTAACACATGGATATATGAAGAACTAACCAATATAGTGGGTATATGAAGAACTAGTCAATATAGTGTTGGATACAAAGCACACAAAAAACTATGTTACTCGATTCTCCACCACCATTAACCCATATTAGAAAAAGTAGTCCTAGCACGAAATTATGATGAATTAGAAGACCATCACACCAAGACTTACTTTGTAAGAAATTCGAGGCAAACTCAAGAAGATGAATGACAACTATCACTCTCTCCTTCATTGTGTGAGCACCAAGGAAGAAGACAAACAAATACTAAGAGTTTAATACCTATGTTTAATCACAATCGAAAATCATAATGCAATTAGATTCATCTCTTTACTCGTTATTTCATTACAATTTTTTTAATTAGTATATCCAGAAGTCATAGGAACTAGATTTTGTTATATTTTTCAATCACGTGATGGGTTACAAAATTACAAATTTTGAATGTGTTAAGTTATTAAGACTCACTTGATAGATGCCTAGTAGTTATACCCATCATATACAAGTTTGTAGAGATAAAATTAAACATAAACTACTTCAAATTTGTCCACATTTCTAAAGAAGTGTAGAGCTAAAATTAAACATAAACTACTTCAAAATTGTCCACATTTCTAATTAACTTCTTTAGTTTATAGTAACATAATAATTTTCTTACGCATAAAGTTGATGCAAGAGATTCGGTCTGCAACTAGGGTTTTGATCGCCTCCGCCGCCGCGTACTGAGCCCGCACAATGGCAGCCCCGCAGGGGCCCCCGAATCGCCGAGAAGGAGATCCACCAGGAGTAACCTACAGCCAGATCACGGCCAATGCTACCTCTGAGACTGGAATCAAACGGTCGGCCTTTGAAATGCCTCCCGAAATGCGCGAGCATCTTCTTGCCGAGGGTACCTTCAAAGACCGCGATATGGACATCGACTCGATCAAGGAAAAAGTCGCTGCGAGAGGTTCAGCCCCGTGGGTACCGGGGAAATGCATCCCACAGGCACCACATGCCCCAAAATACGTGATATGCACACCCCGTATTGAGGAGCATAAGCAGTACATGCGAGACAATTCTCTCATTGGGAAGTTCTTAGGGCTTTGGCCCTCTAAACGCGACCTTGTCAAATGGATCCAATATTGGTGGAAACCGAAAGGCCACTATGATCTACAACTGGGCTCAAAGGGTTTCTTCACAATAATCTTTCATAATCTCGAAGATCGGAACCGCATCTTCGATGGGGGGCCATACTTCTATAACTCTGTTGGACTATTTCTGAGATTCTGGACAGAAAAGTTCAGCCCAGAGAAAGAATACTTTGCTCATGCACCGGTCTGGATCCGACTATACTCTCTTCCTCAGGAATTCTGGCTAGAAGAAGTCCTTGCAGGCATTGGAAATACCATTGGCATATATGTCAAGTCTTCTGAAGCTACTAAGAAAAGGCGGTACACCTCATATGCTTGCATCTGTGTGTATCTGAACATAGCTAAGCCACTCCCGGGATCCATCACTCTAGAGTATCATGACGAAGACTGGTCTCAGACCATTGACTATGAGCACATCCCCTTCCATTGCAGGAAATGCCACGAACACGGCCACCTCTTTAGAGAATGCCTGCTCAATCAAATCAACAAAGAAGGAAACCCAGAAGGCCGCAAGGACAATGAAGGATTCGTGCAGCAGGCAGGCAAACGAAGGCAGGGAGGAAGGACCGCGACCCAGGTAAATAAAGATCCCTCCACCAGCAATAAATTCGCAATTTTACAAGATACTCCAGACAACCTGGTAGCCCCTGCAAATATGAATGCTCCCACACCAAATATTCAACCTAGGACTGAGATCCCCACCCCTAGCAAAACTTCCCAGAATAATAACCAAGACCCCTCCCCCTCGAGCTTGGATCAGGAATCATCAGTCATGCCAGAGCTAGAAGATGCAGACGAGGAAATGGAGATAGAGGAACAGGACCTTGCCGGAGTGGATCTAGAACATCTTGAACATGCCTACCACCACCAGAAACTCTATACCATACCCAGAGATCAACTAAGGAAAGTGCACAAGATTTTTCTCAACTCCTCCGCAGGATCTACAGCTAGAGCTAGTAAAGCCTTGGGAATCCAGGGAAGCCAGACCAAAAACACAAGCAAAAGCCAAAAGGAAGAAAAGAAAAGAGGCAGAAAATCCACCAACAAGCTCATTCAGGAAATAGGGAACTTCATGGTAAACTCAGGCCAGATACACTTGATCTCGGACACCTTCCCTCCTCTGCCTCCTCCCCCGTCATCATGAAGCTCATCTCCTGGAATATTCGAGGCCTTAACGGGCGTAGCAAGCAAAAATTGCTACGAGAACTGATCATAGTGGAAAACCCAGACGTTTTAATGATACAGGAAACAAAATGCACCTCGGAGGACATCGAGCGAATGCTCCCTTACTGCTGGCGACAGGGGAAGGCGGTCTCGATTGATGCTACAGGTACAGCCGGAGGAGTGGCCATTCTCTGGAACACCAACATGGTTTTCATGGAAAATTTCTACACTACCAGATGGTCCATAACAGCAGAGTACAGACTCATCGGCTCTGACAGGCCTGGCCACTTAACTAACGTTTATGGTCCAGCCAATCCCAGGGACAAACAGGCCTTCCTCAGCAGTCTGCGGCATCTCTCCAGCATTACCACTCATGATCGATGGACTATTGGCGGCGATTTTAACATCATCCGCAGCCTCGAGGAAAAAAAAGGAGGGTCGAGGCGCCTGGATCTAGACTCCAATGATTTCAACAATCTGATAGATGACCTCAATCTCATAGATTTGGAAACCAGCAATGGCACTCACACATGGACAAACCGAAGAACGGGGTCTCACCAAATCGCTTGCAAACTGGACCGCTTCCTCCTTTCGGAACCTCTGCTTCTAGATGGCGCTGCTATGGAATCCACCATCCTAAACTACCCTGGATCTGATCACTGGCCCATACAATTATGGGCGGATGTCTCGGCAACCCCTGGGAAAAGACCCTTCAGATTTGAACAGTTTTGGCTAGATCACCCAAACTTCAAGGAAAACATCCAGGACTGGTGGCGACAGGCCGAGATTCATCACGGCTCCAAAATGTATCGCTTCCAGCAGAAGCTAAAGAATCTCAAGCAAACTCTCAAGCTTTGGAACCGGCACACCTTTGGTAACATCTTTGACTCACAAAAGCAGCTCACACAGCAAATGAGTGAGCTTCAACATCAGATCAGGGAGAAGGGGCTCACAGATGAGCTAAAAGCACAGGAACTCGGGCTGGCCCAACAGATAGCACAGAGAAAAAGACAGGAAGAGCTACTGTGGAAACAGAAGTCACGAGTCTAGTGGCTTAAGGAGGGAGAACGAAATACCAATTTCTTCCACCGAACTGTCATTCAAAGAAGACATACCAACAGGATCACTCATTTGGTATCGGATGCAGGGGATACACTCCACTGTCATGCTGATTTGGAAACAAATTTGGTTGAATATTTCCAAGATCTTCTCACAGAGCCCATAGGAGATCGGCAGGCAGCAATCAACAAGGTTACTCGGAACATACCCTCGCTAGTAACCCAGGAGAAAAACGCTGCTCTTCTCCGACCCTTTACCCTCGAGGAAGTGGATCAGGCGATGCAAGATACCCCCAAATGCAAAGCCCCGGGGCCTGATGGCTTCACTAGCGACTTCTTCCACTCTTGCTGGCAGATGATCAGGACTGAAGTCTGGGAAATCCTAGAGGAATCTAGAATCACAGGAAAAGTCCTCCCAGCGCTCAACGCCACTTTTCTTACTTTAGTTCCAAAAGTGGGGCAGGCTCACCGCGCCACGCACTACCGACCGATCGCTCTGTGCAATGTGATTTACAAACGCCTCACCAAAGTGATAGCCCGAAGACTCAAACCAATCCTGCCGACACTTATCTCTCCCGAGAAATYTGGATATGTGGCGGGAAGGCAGATCCTGGATAGCATCATCTTAGCCCATGAAGTCATTCATTCTCTGCAGAAAACCAAGACCCCAGGTATGCTTCTCAAGCTGGATCTCTCTAAGGCTTTTGACAAAATCAGTTGGGATTATATGCGGGMAATGCTCCTAGCTTTTGGCTTCCACCAAACCTGGGTAACCTGGATTTTAAATCTTACTTCCTCGGCTTTTTTCTCCTTGCTTATCAACGGTGTACCCTCCAGACCCTTCTCCCCCTCCAGAGGGCTCAGACAGGGCGACCCCCTCTCCCCCTTTCTCTTCATTATTTTGGCCGAAGGGCTTAGTCGCTCCATCCATTATGCTATTGAACAGAATCGTCTGACAGGCCTACCCCTGCATGGTATCTCCCCTCCTCTCTCGCATAGTCAGTTTGTGGATGACACGCTCTTAATAAGCAGCCCTACTGTTCGAGAAGCTACCTCCATCCAAGAGATTCTCCAAACCTTCTCGGAAGCCTCCGGACTGGAATGTAACAAGAACAAATCCCAAATCTTCTTTTTCAACACGCCCCCTCCGATCCAGAGGCACATCTCAGATCTTCTCGGCTTCACAAGAAGCTCCCTTCCGTCCAAATACCTTGGCCTACCCCTAATTGATAAGGCCCTAAGAAACTCCTCCTGGGAGCACCTCCTCACCTCGTTCTCCAAAAAACTTTCCTCCTGGACCTTTCGAGCCTTGAACCTTCTGAGTCGCCTATTTTTTCTCAAAGCGGTGCTTCAAGCTCTCCCGATTTATGCTTTTTCAGCGCTGGCAGCCCCTAAATTTGTTCTTACCCAACTCAAAACTCTTCAAAGGAATTTCATCTGGCAAGGCCTCAACAAGGAGAAGAAAATAGCCCTTGTCAGCTGGGACAAACTCTGTTTTCCAAAACTTCATGGAGGACTGGGGATACGAGACCCCTCTACTATGAATAAGGTTCTCAGTGCCAAAATCTGGTGGCGCTGGCTCAAGTACCCTGGAGATCTCTGGGCCAAACTATGGAGAAAGAAATACACCCCCACTACAGCAGAAAAAAACCTCATCATATGGAATGGAGACAACACAGGATCTCTCATTTGGACAGCAGCAAAGCAAAACAAACAGTTGGTCACTCAGCATGCGTTCTGGGAAATAGGAGATGGGAAAACGGCTCTGTTTTGGCAGGACTCCTGGCAGCAATGGCCGGTCCTCAGCACTGAGGACTGGGCCCAAAACCTCTGTACCCAGGCAGCCAGGGTGGGCCTGACTCGAGTTGCGGATTACTGGCAAGAAAACCACTCTGATCACACTTGGCGCTGCTGGCATAGGGACAGGATAAGAAGCAATCTCGGTGAGCATCACGACTGCACCCCCCTCCAAGAGGAGTTGACTAAGAGACGAATACCCATTCAAGCTGGGGAAGATACGCTTCGTTGGGGATACCAACCACAAGGATTCTTCAGCACGAGGGAAGCCTATCAACTAAAAACTCGGTCAAACCTACCACCCACTTTGGAAATCTGGGGAAAGATATGGAATCTAAGACACTGGCCGAAAATTACGCTCTTCCTCTGGCTGGTCTCCCATTCAAGCATTCTGACTTGGGACAATCTCATGAAAAGGGGTTTTGTGGGACCTTCCTTGTGTATTCTATGTGGAGAAGCAGAGGAGACCATGAATCACCTCCTCAATACTTGTCCCTACACAGCCCAGCTCTGGGACCAGGTAGCAGTTACCATGCGCACCTCAGATCGGACATGGGAATGCATTCGAGCGACAATCACCAATTGGAGAGAGAAGGCATTCCATTCCCCTCTCCTCAATCGAATCTGGCAGCTCCTACCTGGCTTCATCCTCTGGCAGACATGGAAGGAACGAAACCGCAGAATCTTCATAAATTCCTCTCTTACCTGGCAACAATGTTGGGGCTTTTGTTACCGTAATATCATTGAAACGCTCCACCTCAGGAATTGGTCAGAAGCAGATTATGCTTGCACTCCCACGGAGCTCACCATTCTCCATCAATGGACCCCCCTTCCTGCCCCTCAAGCTGGCCTGCTTTCTCCCTCTCCTGCCACTCCTTCGAGAAGCCCCTCTTTATGGTCCCCACCCCCTCAAGACTTCGTCAAGCTCAATTTCGATGGCGCCTCTAAAGGCAATCCGGGCGCTTCAGGGTATGGGGCGGTCATTCGTAATCACCATGGGCACATCCTAGAGATAATGGCAGGATCCCTTGGGCACACGACAAATAATGTAGCGGAGCTGTTGGGACTCATCAAGGGGTTGCAACAAGCCCTCAAAAGCAATCACACCAAGGTAATTGCCGAGGGAGATTCTCAAATTATCGTTAGTCTATTGAAATGCATCATTAGTGGAGCCAAACCCGACAGTATATCGCCCAGCTGGAGGCTCTCACATGGTCTACAACTCTTGGCCAGCCTACTCAATCCAAACCTGGTTATAATCCCCACTCATGTCTGCAGGAAGGCAAATCAAGTGGCCGATGAACTAGCTAATCTGGGAGTCAATTGGAAAGGCCCAGACTTCTACTGCAATGCAGCTCAGGATCGGGCTCACCCTATTCTACAGCAGTGCACTCGCACAGCTGGGCTGGCTGATACCTCCCCGGATGGGGTGTCACACGGATCATCGTGGCAAGAAACGGTTGCGGGTACACGAAGCCGTGGTATGGAGACACATGCTGGGCATGTGCCACAGGCTGCCACCCCACCTGGTATTTAACCGCGTTAATACTGATATGAAACGCATTTACGACGGAGTCCTTTCCCTGCAGTTCCGAATGCGCTGTGTTATTATGGAGAAGGTTAATTCATCTCTGTTGTTAGTCGGGCTCATTCTCCCGGAGCCAAATTGTCACCCTGCTCTTCTCCTCTGGTGCGCGCGAGAGCTCATCCTCCTCCGCTACTCTTCGACCCTCGCTCCACCT
>ML823930.1:19593-46298 GCA_009831015.1 Picea engelmannii
TCTAATGCTTTGGAAACATGATTTAAAATCTTAAAAATATATTTTTTCGTTAAAATTTAAATATTTTATGTATTTTTTAAAAAAACCGGTTCATTGAAACCGGTTCGACCGGTTTATGACCGGTTCCGGTTCCGGTTCAGGTTGGACCCTCGACCGGTTCCGGTACCGGTTTCGGTTTTTAAAACTATGAGATGGATGTTAAGACTGCTTTTCTTAAAGGTGAAGTTGAGCAAGAAGTTTACATTGAGCAACCAGAAGGTTTCGTGATACATGATAAAAGATCTCATGTGTGCAAACTCAAGAAAGCCCTGTACGGGTTAAAACAAGCTCCGAGAGCTTGGTATGGTAGAATAGACAGTTTTCTACAAAGTCTTGGATTCTCCAAGAGCATAGCAGATCCAAATTTTTATATAAAGATTGTTCAAAATCATCCAGTTATCCTAGTCTTATATGTGGATGATTTGTTCCTCACTAGAGAGGAAAACTTGATAGCTCAGACTAAGAGGGAGTTTTCTAAAGAATTTGAAATGAAAGATTTGGGGCCCATGCACTATTTTTTGGTCTTGGAGGTTTGGCAGAAACCAGGAGAGATCTTTCTCTCACAGAGTAAATATGCAGTTGATATACTTCGCAAATTTGGCATGATGGACTGCAAGTCCATGACAACTCCAATGATCTCTAACCTAAAGAAACTTCAAGATCAAGTCACAGGTTCAGATCCAGAAGACCCCACTTTATATCAGTAGATCATTGGATCCTTGATGTATCTCGTACATACGAGACTTGACATCTGTTATGCAATAAATGCTCTTAGCCAGTTCATGTGTGAACCTAAGCATATACATATGGTTGCAGTAAAACATATTCTGAGATATGTTCGGGGGACTATAGCTTATGGTCTCATATACATCTCCAGTGGAGGTGTAATGCTCCATGGTTTTACAGATTCAGATTGGATGGGCAGTGTAGTGGATCGGAAGAGTACTTCCGGATATTGCTTCAGTTTGGGTTCAACAATGATTTCCTGGTCCAACAGGAAATAGGGCTCCATATCCCAAAGCACTGCAGAAGCAGAATGCATTGCTGCTAGTGCTGCTGGCAGAGAAGCAGTGTGGCTTAGGAAGCTACTCTCAGACTTGTTCAGTTCAGAGCTTGAACCCACAGTCATTCACTGTGACAATCAAAGCTGTATAAAGCTCACTGAGAACCCAGTGTTTCACGACAGATCGAAACACATTGACATGAGATATCACTATGTTCGAGACATGGTTCAGAAGAACGTTCTCAACATTCAGTATGTTCCGACAACAGAACAGACAACAGATGTTTTCACCAAGCTACTGTCCCTGACAAAGTTTGTATACTTTCGTGACAAGCTTGGTGTAGCTGAGAATGCCTCTCTTGCTGAGAGGGAGTGTTAAATTTATAAGCAGCTACAAGAGCCATTCTCTGGCAAGATGGCTAAGACCCTAGACGAGATCTAGGGCCTCCAGTGCACTCCTGGGGTACTTGGTCTGGGACCAAACAATCAGTGCCATGGAAAAAGACCCTTGTTAGGGCCCCCAATATACGACTGGGGTTCTTGGTCTAGGACCAAGCAGTTAAAGCCCCTAGATAAGTCTAGGGCCCCTGGACATGGTCTAGGGTACCCATGCCTAGGGCATGGGTTGATCCTTGGTCTTGGACCTTGGTGGATAAAACCCTAGAAAAAGTTCTGGGGCAACTTGATCCTCGATCAAGTATTTTGTTGGTGTATGACCTTCCCTGAAGAAGGACATGACCACATGAGGGATGTATCCCAGATGCAATGATGATAAAGTAATAAGGTCACCTTGAAAATAAATGAATAAGTATTGCCACCTTGTAAACCCTCTCTTACCCTTGCTTGTGTTGATTTGGGGTTCTATGTTGTTTTAATCTTAAGGGTTAAATAAAATTTAAATTAAATGTTAATTATACCATGTTTAAATTATTTAATTTAAACATGTTATATTAATTATTTTAATTTAATTTATATTTTTATTACCCTAGCCTAAACTATAAATTAAACCCCCCTACCCCTCTCAAGACACATTACTATTGTTATGCTTCTAATCTTCTAGTGTGAGCGGATCTCTTTTCCTTTGCTGCGGCTCTCCTCTCCTTCTGCTGTTGAAAGTCTTTGTTGGTATTGCTGCGGCTCCCTTTTGAGGACAGTGATGTGGTGYGGCYTCTCTTCTGCYGTTGKRTKGCTRRTAGGTGCRGCCCCTCTCYTCTGYTGTTGTGTGGCTGGTAGGTGTGGCCCCTCYCYTMTGYTGYKGTGTGGCWGGTRRGTGCGGCCCCTCTCCTATTTGCTSTGTGAGGTGACTGTGGTGCKSCYCTCCTATTTGCTGCTSTGATGTGACTSTGGGTGTAGCCCTCTCTTCTGCTGTGGRGTGTTACCTYTTTCYTTGAGCCTTTGGSCTTCCTTAARCTACCTTGTGTGAGGTTTTGTCYACAGAAGTTCTGCTRTGAGGGTTTGTGTGTTTTACCTACTGTTTGTGTRAGGGTTTGTGTGTTTTACCTACTGTTTGTGTGAGTGTTTGACTGTGGGAARTCTTTGTGGCCTTATCCCCWTGGTGGCAAGAAAKTTMWTYTATCTCTTGGCAARAGATCCAACCTATATGGTGGATHTATGAGCTGGACTTTGTCTGAGCATAATTACAAATGGTTCTGCATCTCTTGTGTTGGCTGTGACTTCTTCAGAGGTAAGGCTTCAGGACAAGGTAAGCTATCTACTTATCATCTTCAGATCTGGACTTTGTTTTGACTTCTGTACTGTTTGATTTATCTAGATTTATGTATCAGCATTGACAGCTATTAGATCTGAACAGTATATGAAGTTTACTCTTTTGTTTCTATATAGTTTTGATTTACTGTTTATGATCAGATTGTTTTGAGTTTAGATCTGTAGATCTATATAAAGTTTGAATCCAGCATTATAGATATGAACTACTGTCTTACTCTTTAACTATATTACCAGATTTCTTAGATCTGTACACTGTTTAAGTAGTGGAGTTTTTATTTCTGAATATTAGATCTAGTTGTTATACTCACTGAAATTTAAAAGACACTACTGTTATGCTTTACTGCCCTAATTCTAACATGCTCTTTACCTTCTGTATGCGATATGAGTTTTAGTTTTTGGTTCTTCTACCTGCAAATTTTCATCTTGCCATCTGGCTGTATGCATTTGCTGAGGATAACATTAAAAAATACATCTCCACTAATGATTATGTTCTTATTGGCAGGATCTTACAACTTGTACGCATTTTATTTTGCACTGTAACCAAAAAAATATACTTTCTGCTTCTGTTTTCTGACTTATGTCTTGTTTTATCTGGAATTTGAGCATACACCAACTGACCAAAACTTAGAAATTCTTTACCTGTAGCTTCCTTCCTGGCTAAAACTGCCTATATAGACCTCCTATTCAATAGAAACGGTTCTGTCATGACTGCTTCTGCCCAAAATTGATTACCAAGATGTCTTCTTTCTACATGCATTGGGCCATCTCCATTATAGATTTGTTCTTTCGCTCTGCTACACCATTCTGCTGTGATGTGTAAGCAACTATTGTTTGTTTTGTGATGCCTTGTTGCAAAAATCATGAAATTCATTTGACTCCGACTCACCTTCTTGATCACTTTGCAACACTAATACTTCTTCCACTTTCTTTTGCCACCATGTCAGTCTGACAATTTATGCTGGTATTTGCTGATATATATGCCACCACTATCATGAGACTATGTATGCCTCTGATTGGGTTATGCCACTATATGCTGCCGACTATTATATGTTTTCTGTTCCTACCTGTGTAAGAAACATATTCTGAAATAATATATATGCTGTTGTTATGTAGTGGATGCAAATTTTTGTATGCAATGCGATAACTGTTGTTCACCATATGATACAACGTTGTGTGTTAGAAACTATTATATCTTTTAAACGGTATTATGTTGTAGAACTTTATCGCTATCATGGAGTTTTTGTTTCAGTCTACTGGAATCTCATAATAAGTCTGTCTTCATTTTTGTTCCACTGTTGTGAAATTACTTATGCATATGGTAATTATTATATCCAGTGTTGAAAGAGTCTCTAAGAAATAGGTGTTTTTTTTTCCGATTTATTCCCCCCCAACTTACTGATTTTTTGTGGAGTCGTTTCATTTTTTTCGAGTTTTTTCAATTTGATGACCCCCACTGAGTTATTTCTGTGTCAATTTTTTCAACCTGGATTATATCACTCTAAAGTTCTATTTAATATTTTCAGAATGTTTTGAAAATTCAAAACGTCACTATCCTTTTTAATTTTAAAAATTCACTTGGCTTTTGTATGCATTTTTAATTCTTGGGTTGCATCTCTATATACAAAGCTTTGCCTTTCTATGTTATCTCTTGTGCCAAAGTTGGCTGACTGTGGAAATTTGTGTCATACTTGTCTCAAGCATGACTTTATAGTGGCTTCAGATTGTGTGATTGTTCACGTACCACTGTTGGAAATATTCAAACTTGTCGAGAGAATCAATGGTTGTTTCATATTATTTCATAATATGTGGTGAATACATAGGCATATAGAAGAAGTCATGTTTCATTTTCCCCATAAATAACAAGAAGTCATTATTACATCTTTGTCCTAACACATCATTAACTTGGCTCTAACATTACACTTTATTATATCACTGACTTTATAACTTAACGTTAATGACATATTAGGACCTAAGTCTTACAAAATAAATATTATGTTAATTTGTCTAACATGGCTAACAAAACATTTCTTCCTTTCTTTTGTTTATAATTTAGTTTAACAATAACTTCCTAGTGTTGGAATGTTTTGGCAAGCAAAATGCAAAATGTGCATGTGTGTATGGGCATATTGACAAAATACATCCTTACATTAAAAAAAATCTTTTAAACTGGAAAAGATTAGCTATGATTGCTCAAGCGTGATCTTACCTACAGTTTAGAACAAGCCATTTACATCCATAGAGGTCATTATTGCCTCCTTAGGAAATGGAAACATATGTTTCTTGAGTTGAGAAGAAAGCTTCATTCAACCCTTCATCCGTGTGTTACAAAATCACTAATTTATTGACAAAATCACGCTGTTTTGAGATGTCAAATGCAAAGTGATAAATCGCCCTAGAAAATTGCAATGTGGCGATGTTCAAGTAAAAATCGTGATTTTTGATAAACTGTGATATTTTTGAAAAAATCGTGCCACGACCTGAAACAATTGCAAGTCTGCTAAAAATTTGAATATGATTCATAATCTGGATTGTTGTCATTTTTCATTAGAGCCATTGGAGATTTTGAGCAAAGGAGATTTGCCATTGTCTTCCATTGATTTGAGGAGAGGCAAACATGCGCATTCATTGTTATTAATGAACCTTTTGTGGAGTGGGGATTGTTTCGATCTGCTGTATTCAAAATTCTTATGTATATCTAAAATTTCTCTCTTCTAGTTTGTAGAATTTTTGCGCACTAGGGCAATTAATGCTGCTCAGAAAATTTCACCTCTTTCCTAGAGGTTTCCTGGATTTTAACCCTATAAATTTTCAACCTTAGGGTTGTTGTGAAATATAAATAAAACAGCAGCTATGGTGGACAATGTTTCACCTCTTAACAACCCCAGTCAATAAGGCAATCCAAGAGAAAAGATACCAAAGTGTGCCAACAAGTTTCAGCCCCTCTAGGGCAGTCTCATCACGCATAAAGCAGATTTGAAATACACTCTATGACAGCTGTAAATACAGCAAAAAATCTGCCCTATCTTTTACAATATTAATCTTAAATCTCTTAACTATTTCAGCCTTAACTTAAGTCAAATGAGCAAGACAGATAAGTGCTGGAAATTACAAAACCATGAAGAAATAGACCGCTGAAAATAAAATCTGCAATATAGACAATTTTTGTCAGCTGAAAACTTCATAGATATGTATAAAGATGAAGTTCATGTACATACCATAGCCTCATTCAAGGCTAGTACAATCCTCTAGCTCTCCAAAACCATAGCTAGGGAAAACCAAGAAAACCCTAGTTCACACCAAGGAGTTCCAACAAGCAAGTATTGCACAAGCATGTCCTTGGAGGCAAGACATTTCTTCTTCTTCACTTCAACAAGTACAACCTAGGCTTTAATCACAAAACCCTAGTCTCCAGGTCTCCAAGTGATGAAACCCTAACCCTAGTACTCAAGATGCTCAAAAACCCCCGAGAAACTCCAGCATCTCCAAGACAAGAGAGATAAAGTACAAATGACGATGCATAAGAGAGAGGAAGACTAGTGCCCTGCTAGTACTAGCTAGTAGTCACATCTCTAATAGAAGATTGATCAAGAATGATAATAATGAAAGGACTCTCTTCTTCCTCTAGATATATGGGAGGCAAGGGATGCTAGTAAAACATATGTGGGCCTAAACCCTTACAAACAACCTACAAAACCACTTGTAGGCTCACACATGTGGAGCACTACACTCCAAAGGCACACATGTCAAACTCCAAGATGATGTTGTACACAAGCATGGCTCCAATGCAAGGGCGCACCACGAGATGTGTTCAACGGTCCTTCTCCAAGCCTCCAATGCTCTTCCTAAGTCATGTGCTCCATTGGGTCCACTCTCCCTACATGAACACTGTTGCAATCTAGGCATTCCAAATTCAACTCCAAAAACTCCATCTAGGAATCCAAGCTAACCCATGCTATCTAGGGCTGAATGCCCTCCTCTTGAATGAAAAATGATCCTCCTCCAATGCAGGGTGTTCTCCAAGCAAGCAACCTCTTCCATGTGGCCAACATGTCAAATGTCACCAAGCTGTCTGAAGATTTGCAACGCCCTAACGAAGATTGTCATGCAAGCACTTCATTGAGGTCAAGCAAACACTTAGTAAGCCATCTCCAATGTGCAAATCCATCATGGACCATCCAAAGGCTAATCATATGAAATCTCATGAAGCACCCCCCAAACATGGTGTAAACACTTTCAGAGTAGCCCTGAAAGCTAACATAATTAGTTTTTTTTGAGATTTTCTCCCTAGGTTTGATAATAAACCTACGACAACGAAGGCTTTGGACCCATTTTGACAATATGGTGTATCTTAGGATGGGACAAATTGCCAAAAGTTGAATTTTAAGTTCCGTGAAAAGGAGATGATTGGAGGGATTAACCACTTGAAACATTGCCTTGCAAGAGTCCTAGGGCATAATGTTGAAATTGTTGATTTTCCCGTGAACCTAGCACCTGGCAGTTAATTCCGAACAAAACAAGTTTATTGAATTAAAGCACAATTAAATTACTCAACGATAAATAGCGGAAACAAAATCTTAAACCAAACATCACATTGTGTTAGCACTAGGAATCACCCTCAGACTGTAATGAGGATAAGCCCAGTACCCATTAGTTTATATGTCACAATGAATAAATTTAAAGAGGGTTGAATGGGTGCAAACTCAAGATAATATCGTTCTAACTCCAAAAACTGGACCAACATGCACAAGCAGGTGAGGTCTTGATTAACTTCAGTCAGTAAGTTGTAGTAAGAGTGAGTAGGAGGAAGAACTAGAGAGAAGAATGTAGAGGTCTGCTATGGACATCCGGTCTTCCAGCAGCCTAAGGAGGAACAACTCAGAAAACAAGATCCTCTTGGATTCAAAGTTTCAGAACAGGCTGAAGAATGTTACAACAGAACTGCAATCGAACCTACATTACAATACGGCCATAACAATCCATGTGAATCTTTCAATCATGGACACTCCAACATTAGAGGTAAACAAGATGGAAAAGAAGCTGACTTAGATTAAACCAGAAGTCTCAAATACAGATACATAATTAGAAGAATCAGAGCTTCATTAAAACTTTACAATACGGGAGCCTAGCTCAACCATCAACCTTTTACAAAATATCAAAAATGCCTATATATAAGCATAACTGCTGCAACCATTAGGAGTGTGATCGGATTGCTACATTCAAAGTTTTCAGTCGACGTCTGCTCTGTCAGATTGTGCAGACAATTTTCTGTTGTCAGACGCGAGCTCTAATCTGCCAATCCTTTCTGGCTTTCCATTTATGTGCTGAGATGAGGTCTCAACCACCGCTCTCATTCTCAGTAACTGCCTTCATCGAGATCAGGATGAGGCCTGATACCCATGAATGTTCTTAGACAGTGCCAACGACTTCTGTGAGTCAATTTTGATGCCTCAAGGCCTTGCAAGTCTTCTTCTGTGACCAATACGGGCATATTCGGAAACTCAAGCTTCAGGTGCCAGCTCCTTCTTCATCACTCCTTCGTGCTTGTGACCTCGGGCCGTGACCCTATGCAATTGCGCGATTGCGGGCGCTACCAAGGGTGGTCTGAAAGCAAACCTCTTTTGTCCCCGCAATTCACCATGAACCGCCACGTGTCCCTTTCCAAAAACCACGGTTTTGATTGCGGCCCGCCCTTAAAATTTTAAAATGTGCACACCTTTCGACCCCGCAATGGAGCGTGACCGTTGATCTTGTGATCTGAGATGAGGCTTCCTGATCAATGGCCCAACTCTGGCGCTTTAGATCGACGGATCAAATCTTCCCTCTTCGAATCAACGACTGAGATCTGCTTCGCGAATCGGCCTTCGGGAATTTCAATTCTTAAACCACATTTCCCTCTAAGCAAAACCTCCAGAGCTGAGGATCTGATGACGCGCGACATTCTGGATTTGGACGGCCGAGATCCACTTCGGGTCTCCGGGACTTCGGGACTTCTAAGCACTTCTCATTTCAAATCTCTCGAAGCTCATTTCCCCGAAGGCTTGGATCAACTACCACCTGTCCCCTTTAAAATCGACGACTCGTATTTATTTCGGGGCCTTGAATGAGTGTTCTGAGTGCTGTGCTTTGCGCTCATGGCTGTGGCCTGTGGCCCTTGACAACTTTTTGTGATAACATTTGGCTCCACAAGGGATGGCATGCTCCCTGTGAGCTGCCAAGAACAAGTAGTTCCAGTGCCTTAGCTGTTGGGTTATGGAGTGTGGCTCAAAACATTTCGCTGAAGGCCAACATGTACACTATTCTACTTATAAAAGGAAAACAAACACACATGCTCCAGAAGGAGCTTATTTATATACAATCCTATACTAACTGATCTTTACAATGGGCTAGATGAAGGCAAACTTCCACCATAGCCATTCAAACTGTTTGATAACTAAATACTTCGCTTCACCGCAAATGATCCATAAGAAACAAGGAAAGTGTGATAGCTGGCTAATTTCATTCTTATGATCACCCATATTACCTTCAAATGCTGATAAAAAGATCAAGCCTGCATGCTCCAAAGCATTTGAAAAGTGCAACTTTATGTATTCATTGACAGGGTCATGAAACTGAAGGCAACACATGATTAACTTATGAAAGGTTACCTTCATTGTTTCAAAACTGCTGACAGCTTGCTTGATGTCCTCTACATGCACACTTGATTGAATGACAGCCACAGGCATCTGTGGGTCAAATAGATGCTTACTGTGAACTGTAGGTACAAGTGGAAGAAGGATGAACGTAGGTGGCTGCTGATCCACTGATGACTGTGGATTTATTTCGGGCTGTGAATAAACGATCTCTTCACGTGCCTCAAGTAAGGGCTGCTCCTGATCAAAACTTTGGGTTATGTCTTCTCTGACAAGGCCAACCTCTGTATCATCCTTACTGTCTTCATAGTGATCAAATATAAGATAAGCTTGCTGCTCATCATCACTAGAATATTTATCAAAAATGGGCCGCCCTTCACATCTATGATCAACCTTTAAAACAATAATTTCATCGAGAATATAACTGTTAAAAATATCCATTTCAGGAACAGTAGTAACTGCTGCTTCCAGCTGTTCATACACATGATTTTCATCAATATAGGGCTATTCATGGATACCTGCGTCGAAGACAAAATTATCCACAGTCTTTTCTTCATAGGGATAGCAGGTAAAAACTGCCTTACGTTCAGAGTTGAGATGATACTGACTTTGAATCCTGCCACAAGCTCGGAGGTTCTCCTCTACTTCCTCAGCATCCATGAATAACTGTGATAAAGATGTAGATTTCCTTTCTCTCAGGAGAAGGACAAGCTCTGAATGTTGAGCCATGACATAGTACACCATGGCAGCAGTCTCTGTGGGTCTAATCTCTACAGGCATACTATGATAAACACTGTAAAACCTCTTGTTGAAGACAACCAAGGCTTCCTCTTCCCCTCTCCTCAAGGCATTAAAATCATCCCAGTACTGATCAAGGGACTTGTTCTCACCCCACCACTTTAAAAAAGCATTGTATAGCTCAACCCAAGAACCAATGGAGTCAACGCCCAAACCCTTAAACCATACAACAACATCTCCTAACAAGGATTTGGAAAACAACCTCATGGTAACATCCTCATGAACTATCTCAAACTAATCAATAAAATTCTCGAAAGCCTCCACATGTCTCTCAGCTATAACATGATACTCTCCAGAAAAATGAGGAAAGACTTAAAGAAATCAGGAGGATAAGGATGAAGATGATATGGAAGCTTTAAAGCTTTAAACAACTTGTCTCTGATTCTAGTTTGAAAACTAGTGGGCTGAATATGAGGCTTATCACACTGATGGCAAGGCTCAATAGTAACAACAGGATGTGATGAGATTTAAAGAGGTTGTGGATCAGTTTCAACCTCCTCAGGGCTGCAAGGGTGATTGCGTTCAGGAGGGGCTTCAATATGAAGCTCATCTTTATGAGTAGGCTGAGCTGAGGATATAATATCGGTATCTACAACAGAGGCAGAAAGCAGGTCTTCTTCTTCCAAGGATGGATATATAAAGGAAGGTTGGTGATCGACCGAATAAACAAAACACAATATGATCCTCTTTATATGTGAAGGGAAAAACAAAAATGAGCTGATAGAGAATAACACAAGTTCATGAAGAAAGCTCATAAGCTGATACCTAGTCATTCCCTTCATCTTTCTGTTAGTAGGATCCTCCCCAGTGGAGTCTCTGATTGTGGTGTCGCCAGGTAGATGATTACAGTCAATTTTTGTATCCCTCTCTTGTCTACCATCAAGAGTTGGATCTATGTCGTTCTTCCCAGGGAGCTCTTCAATCTGCTCAAATCCGTCCCCGAAAACGATGCCATGTTAGCACTAGGAATCACCCTCAGACTGTAATGAGGATAAGCCCAGTACCCATCAGTTTATATGTCACAATGAATAAATTTAAATGGGGTCGAATGGGTGCAGACTCAAGATAATATCGTTCTAACTTAGAAAACTGGACTAGCATGCACAAGCAGGTGAGGTCTTGATTAACTTCAGTCAGTAAGTTGTAGTAAGGGTGAGTAGGAGGAAGAATTAGAGAGAAGAATGTAGAGGTCTGCTATGGACATCCGGTCTTCCAACAGACTAAGGAGGAACAACTCAAAAAACAAGATCCTCTTGGATTCAAAGTTTCAGAACAGGTTGAATAACGTTACAACAGAACTGCAATCGAACCTACATTACAATACGGCCATAACAATCCATGTGAATCTTTCAATCATGGACACTCCAGCATTAGAGGTAAACAAGATGGAAAAGAAGCTGACTTAGATTAAACCAAAAGTCTCAAATACAGATACATAACCAGAAGAACCAAAGCTTCATTAAAACTTTACAATACGGGAGCCTAGCTCAACCATCGACCTTTTACAAAATATCAAAACTGCCTATATATAAGCATAATTGTTGCAACCATCAAGAGTGTGATCAGATTGATGCATTCAAAGTTTTCAGTCGGCGTCTGCTCTGTCAGACTGTGTAGACAATTTTCATCTGACTTCAGCCCAACACACTAGGCATCCCAAGAGAAAAGATACCAAACACATGCCAATAAGTTTCAGCCCTTAAGGCACACTTTTCCAAGCATAAACCAGATCTGAAATCACTTTAATTGCAGCATATTTACAGAAGTAAATCTACTCTATTATTTTCAAGATGTATGTTAAATCACTAAACACTTCCAGCCATTTGTTATGTCAAATCAGCGTGAAAATGGTGTTGGATGTTGATTTTTACCTATATCTCAGTCACTGAAATTACTGCCAATAAATTAACTTAACCAGAAATTATAAATGCTGAGATAAAATCTGAATTTATGCAGTTAACCTACAGCTGAGATATACAACAGAATTTAACAGCAGAAGCATACACAACCATGCACATAAATTTCACAAGACACCAGATGTTACCCTGGAAACTCCAGTGTGGGGAAAACCAACAAAGGAGGGCTTTTATTGAGGCTTTAGAGGAAAGCTTACAGCAACAGATATATTCAGTAATTCTTACAGAAAAGTTCAGCCCTTTCTTTCAGCTGTACGGCCCAGCTAAACCCAGCTGGGCAGCAGACCCAGACAGCGGGCAGCAAGACCAGGTAGCATGTCCGGCATGCCAAATTTGAGAAGGTTGCCATGATCATCTCGCCATATAACGGGAATGAGGTCGATGTTCCTTAGTGTTTCAGAGACGGGCTCAAACTTGCATGTGGGTAGTGGGGTCTACACCATGCATGCAGTTAAAGGGGTTGGATGGGTCAGATTCCAGCTAGAGTCGGGTGGTTCTCTAGAGATGGCAGGAGTGATATATGTCCCATGGCTGAAGTTTCTCTTAGTATCAGCCTTGGAGGACATGGGGTATGCAGTTACGTCTGAGGATGGACATGTACTCATACATTCAGATGGAGCAGATACCCAAGATGCAACAGTGAGGGTTGGCATCGGGGAGGGTATGATATACAGGTTGTTGGGACAGCCTGTGTGTGGGTCCAAGGGGCAGCGGTGGTGACAAGTCGAGCCAAGTCGCACGTGAGAAATCTGCTGCAGAATTGGACTGCTGAAGAACTAAGATCCGAAACTGAGATCCGGTGTGATTGTTGTTGTTGATCGTGGGTTGGCTGTAGGTGCAGGCTAAAACGATCCGAGCAGGCAGAGCCGTAGAGGAGCAGCGGGATAGGAGATTGATCGATGGGAGGCCGTGTGGAAAGTGCATCCGCCTGCGTGAGGAGAGAGGGTCGGACGAGTAGAAGTCGGGCACACAGCAGCCACAACAAGTGGAGAAGTGGCAGCAGGAGCATGGGGACGGGCTGCAGAGATTGCAGCCGGCAAGTGATTAGCAGCTCGGGCTGTGAGAGAATGGTGTGAGCAGTGGAGCGGCCGAGTATGCGTGAGCACAGACAACGAAGTGGAGGACGCGGCGGCAGGTGACAGCGTTGTGGACACCTGAGCTGAGTGGGGCGGAGGACGGGACAACGTCGAACAGCAAAGCGGCGCAGATAGCAACGAGCCACCAACTGCACAAAAGGTTCGTGTGTGGAGGTAACAGGTCGATCGGTCAATCATGGAGCTGGGGAAACTGCCAGCAGATGATCCATGGTGCAGAGGGTCCACAGAGGTGGGAGCTAGCGCATGGAGAAGAAGTTTGCGGGCTGAGTGCCGACTGACAGCCACAGCTGTCGAAAGTTGTAGCAGTTGTAGCAACTGCCAAACCAGCGACCGCCAGAACAGCAGTCGGCAGAGGCCAAGTAGTGGTTGCTGCAGAAGTGTGCTGGGTTGTGGAGAAGGCTGCGGCCAACCAGAAAACCGTCGGGCAGCTGTAGAGAGTGCGGGCAGGTCTGGGCAGCATCGGGGAAGCCATCAGACTGCCCAAAATTGTCCGGGAAGTGCCCTGAAAGGGCTCAAGCAGCCCAAAAAAAGGACCCAGGCAGCAACAAGAGGTTGTGGGCAGCCTTGGGCAGGGGCCAGGTAGCGGACCCGGACAGCGGGCAACAAGACCAGGTAGCATGTCCGAGAGGCAAAATTTGAGAAGGTTGCCAAGATCATCTCACCATATAACGAGAATGAGGTCGATGTTCCTTGGTGTTTCAGAGACGAGCTCAGACTTGCATGTGGGCAGTGGGGTTGACATCATGCATGCAGTTAAGGGGGTTGGATGGGTTAGATTCTAGCTAGAGTTAGGTGGTTCTCTAGAGGTGGCGGGGGTGATATATGTCCCATGGTTGAAGTTGCTCTCAGTATCAGCCTTGGAAGACATGGGGTATGCAATTACGTCCGAGGATGGACAGGTACTCATACGTTCAAACGGAGCAAATACCCAGGATGCAACAGTGAGGCTTGGCATCGGGGAGTGTACGATATACAGGTTGTTGGGAGTCGGGACAGCCTGTGTGTGGGTCCAAGGGGATATTGGATCGTTGATCAGATCAGAGTGCAGCGGAGGTAGCAGGAGGGTCTTCCAGTTCAAAGGGAGCAGCTACAACAACAGCAGATTTGATGGGGTCAGAGATTGATCCAGGAGGAGGTTCTTCCAAAAGTACCTTCCTCGCTAAGAGGAAGTGTTAGCTTTTGGGGTAGATCGGACAAGTACTTCCGCATTGGCGGTGCCTGGCATGTGGAGGTGTTCGAGTGACACTCTTTAGATTGTTAAAGTGGTTTTTATGTAATGACTAAAGTGACTTTTGTAAGGTTGAGTGACTTAAGTGATTTAAGTCGTCTCAACGAAAGATTAAGTCATGACCGTTAGATCGTGAGATCCAAGACCTAATCTTGGCCATTGAGATCTAGAGTTAGGTTTTAGTCATTAAAGGATTATAAAAGCATATCTAAGGAGAGTAAGAGGTACACAATGAGTGCATAGGAGCAAGAGGGAGTCTTGCTCATGTACTTGTGTTTGAGTGGGCAGGGTTGAGGAAATGTGCAAGTGGCAGCAAGGGAGATAGTAGCCAGGTGGGCTACGCTATCAGCTGCAGCATTGTAATTCCTCTAATGGGCCATTATCCTAGGACGGGAGCCCAGGATTTTTCTAATAAAATCAAACTCAAAACTGGTTTTCCCGCAAGGGTATTTCCAGGGGTGTTTACCCGAATCTCGTGTGCAATGTGTTATCACATAAAGTTGTCAAGGGCCATAGGCCGCAGCCATGAGCGCAAAGCACAGCACTCAGAGCAACTCATTCAAGGCCTTGAAATAAATACAAGCCATTGATTTTAAAGGGGACAGGTGGCAGTTGATCCAAGCCTTCGGGGAAATGAGCTTCGGGAGATTTGAAATGAGAAGTGCTTAGAAGTCCCGAAGTCCCGGAGACCCGAAGTGGATCTCGGCCGTCCAAATCCAGAATGCAACGCGTCATCAGATCCTCATCTCCGGAGGTTTTTCTTAGAGGGAAATGTGGTTTGAGAATTAATTCACGAAGGCCAATTCGCAAAGCAGATCTCAGTCGTTGATTCGAAGAGGGAAGATCTGATCCGTCGATCTAAAGCGCCAAAGTTGGGCAATTGATTAGGAAGCCTCATCTCAGATCACAAGATCAACGGTCACGCTCCATTGCGGGGTCGGAAGGTGTGCACATTTTAAAATTTTAAGGGTGGGCCGCAATCGGAACCATGGTTTTTGGAAAGGGACGCGTGGCGGTTCATGGTGAATTGCGGGGACAAAAGCGGTTTTCTTTCAGACCACCCTTGGTAGTGCCCGCAATCGCGCAATTGCGTAGGGTCATGACCCAAGGTCACAAGCACGAAGGAGTGATGAAGAAGGAGCCGGCGCCTGAAGCTTGAGTTTCCGAAAATGCCCATATTGGTCACAAAAGAAGACTTGCAGGGCCTTGAGGCGTCAAAATTGACTCGCAGAAGTCGTTGGCACCGTCTAAGAACATTCATGGGTGTCAGGCCTCATCCTGATCCCGATGAAGGCAGTTACTGAGAATGAGAGCGGTGGTCGAGACCTCGTCTCAGCACATAAATAGAAAGCCAAAAAGGATGAGGCAGTAACTGATCTTTACAATAGAAAATCAACATCCAACACCATTTTCACGCTGATTTGACATAACAAATGGCTGGAAGTGTTTAGTGATTTAACATACATCTTGAAAATAATAGAGTAGATTTACTTCTGTAAATATGCTGCAATTAAAGTGATTTCAGATCTGGTTTATGCTTGGAAAAGTGTGCCTTAAGGGCTGAAACTTATTGGCATGTGTTTGGTATCTTTTCTCTTGGGATGCCTAGTGTGTTGGGCTGAAGTCAGATGAAGTATTGTTCACTGTTTGCTGCTGTAAATTAATATTTCAGATCAGTCTTAAGGCTGAAGTTCACAGGGAGTAGATCTTGGAAACCTCCTTGTGAGGTGAAATTTCTGTTTTGCATTAGAAGTTAAAGAACACAGAAATTTCTACAGATTTGGTCAAAAGAGAGCATTTGAGTGTTCGTTTTTTTGAGGGGACGTTCCCTATTGCGTCTGCTTCCATCCCCCCCAAAAGGGGACGTGGGGAAACATACCCCTTGGAGTACCCATGTCCCAGGAGCGCAAGGAGTGCATCCCCTACCCTCAGGAATGCATCCCTGTGTAACACTGGATTTTTATGATTAAATTGTCTACTTCTCATTTTACCGAAGTCAAAAGTTTGGCCAAATTCTATGTAGTAAATGTTGTCCTTAGTCTTCTGTTATTCTATACAAACTAACCATTCTTACAGTCTACTTTTGTAATCTTGGCTTTTTGCACAAAAGATTATAACTTCTCAAAGTCTCATCTTTGTGATGCCCTTTTTATTTGTCTATCATACTCAAAATGGAATTAAATTCTCTTCCCATTATAAAATCATCTTCATTTTCTACCCCCAGTTACATAGAATCCCAAATGCCTATCTTCAATATTGGCCTCAAATGTTGTAAATGATGAAAACTCATAGTGCTGATTGCAGTTTTGCATAGGCTGTGAATGCAGACCTGTAGCTTCCATTGGAAGCACTGAAGGAAAATTGTGGAAGAATAAAAGCCCGGAGATGAAATATGAAGGGAGATGAAATGTGAAGTGCGCAAATGAAATTTATAAAATATTCTACATGGTCGAGTAAATACACCACTGCTTGAGATTTCATGAAATTTGCGATTTTTGCAGTATTCTGTATATTTTTGCAGTATAATGTATGTCACGTTTTCCCCAAAAATTTACAAGACAAAAGACAGTCAAGATCCTTTTTTCCACTAAAAAAGAATGCATAGTCCTTCACACCTTTGTTAATGCACAAGTTTAGATAGCCTTCTAATCTTCCACACGGAACTGATGAGGTCAATCCCCTATTCAAAGAACCTTTAGAATGCATTCACAGGTGTTTATTTAATTTTGTGTTTGCTCAATTCTGATGTTAGTATATTTGCTATGAAATCACTGCAACAGCTAGTAGGAGCATCACGATTTTAATGTTTCCGAATGTATCTGTTTGTCTATATTATCTAATCTTCAATTAATGTTGTGGCATGCTTTAGGTGGGTGGCTGCTACAGGTCAAGTTACATTAGAAGGACTGGTTCTTCCGGCGGTTCTCTATTTTTGGCAAATCCCACATTTCATGGCCCTTGCATATTTATGCCGGAATGATTATGCTGCTGGAGGGTATGTGCATTAGTTGCTAGTCTCTGTAAGTTCGTTTTCTGTGTAGTAATTGCTTCACTTTTGCTCTCGTGGCTGGTTGATTTTGAGCCATTCTTTGCTTGTACTTTGTGCAGATTCAAAATGCTCTCACTACTGGATGGCACAGGGGTGAAAACATCACTTGTGGCTCTTCGAAACTGCATCTACCTTCTTCCAGTGGGTTTTGTTGCATATGACTGTAAGTTCAGTGAAGTGAGATTATCTTTTATACTCTGATAGAGCCTTACTTCAGTTGCCTCCAATTTCTATACATATCTGTTTTAGATTTTTAGACCTTTTGAATGTTATTTCTGAAGATTTTCTGTGATGTTGTTTTCCCTTGTTTGATTTGGTGTTGTTAGAGAATGCCTTGTTTAAGATGTTTGATACTGTCTGTTACTTCTGTCATAGTCTGGTCATGGTTGAATTATAGGCAGAAACTTGTAACTAAAGGATCACAGATTTCTCAATTGGGAGCCAAAAGTCTTATCTATAGGATGATATCCATCTCGAGGCTGTATAACTGCAAAAAACATGCAAATTGCTCCATATTGACTAAGTTTTCTTAACTTAAACATCAGGGAATATCACATCAGCATGGTTTGGGCTAGAGACAGCATTGCTAACTTCAGGCATGGGTGCAGCTGCATTGCTATTTTATTTCAATCGAAATACAAAAAATGCTCGGAGGCTTTTCCATACTAGTCTTTTGTATCTTCCATTGTTGATGATTGGAATGCTTTTTCATCGCTTTCCCCACATACAACTTGACGGGGATACAACTAATCTGGGTGAAAGTGACAACATGGCCTTTGAAAATGTTGAATTGGTTGATAGTGAAAGAGGTAAAGGCAGAAATATATTGAGGAAATATCCTCTTGGTAGTTCATCACGACCGCCTGTTGCTTATGCTTCTGCAGCACCATTTCCTTTCTTACCTGTACCTGTATTTTCTTCAGCTGATTGATAAGCTATGGCTGCTGGTTTTGAATATGAAACATAACAGAGATTTGTTTGTGAGTTTCCATTGAGTTTGCCAAGGTCTCTGCCCATTGTCAGTACAGTTTGTTAAGTTTTTGTCAACCTGGAAATATGTAAATTGCAGGGTACATGGATAATATCTTTATTGAGATACCTTCTAAAGTTCCTCAGATAAAGAGGCAAGAATAATAGATTCATAATCTGTCTTGAATGTCTTGAGCTTGTACTGGAACTTTGTGTAAGAATCTGTTGAAGTATTTGCCCTTCTGGGTTTTAACCAATTAATCTTCTTTCGTTAACATCGGTTGCAAAGGAATAATGAACAGTATAAATGTTTTTTTTTTAAATAATAATAATAATAATAATCTAATTTAAGTTCACAGCCTAGCCAGACACTAAATTGATGTATGGGACCCCCTTGTTTGTGGGACAAGGGACCCTATTCCATGTAGTGATTTGACAGCAAGTGATATTCAACAGGCACACTACCAATGATTGATAGTGTGCCTTCTTCATCCTGTCCATTGGATGGTGAATAATGTATCAAATGGACAGGAAAAAAAGGTCACTACCAATCATTGGTAGTTTCCCTGGTGGATAATTTTCACCGTGATTTGACTGCTTAGTCTACGAAGGTGTACATACCCTCCTCCCTTCAAGATAATGCATATTGAATGTCATGAGCTTGTACTGGAAACTGTGTAAGAGTCTGTTTGAGTATTTTCCTTTCTGTTTCTTAATCAAATAATCTCCTTTAGTCGTCATAAGTTGCTAGGGAATATTGAAAAAAATGTATGTTTTTCGAAGAATACATTTAAGCTTTCAAATGGTAAATAAACTCACTTTAGTGTTGCAGAATGCTAATCACTGATAGATTCATGTATGTTTTTTTGTTATGGAGTTTTTCCTTTTATACCAAGAAAAAGAATTTAAGACAAATTTTGTTCATATCATTACACTAACTTTATACTGGTACACTCTTTTACATAAGAATTTTAGGATGATCCAAGTACCCTAAGCCTAACTTATGAATGAATTTTCGTAGTGATATTATTCTTATGAATGAATACTGTTACTATTCAATGGGACTGTTTCAAGAATAGTCACGATGAACCACAATAATAAAAAAATCATTGCACCAAGAGAAGTGAGTGCATACTGGCATTCTTTACTCCAGTATGAGAGATGTGTAATGTTTGCACCTAATGCTAATCTGACAGGTGGCATAATTAGGTCCAATATAATACTGAAAAAGCTGAGAGATGTGTAATGTTTGCACCTAATGCTAATCTGACAGGTGGCATAATTAGGTCCAATATAATACTGAAAAAACAACAACACAGTAATAAAGAAAATATAATGTGTAATATAAAAATAAAATTTAAGAAAATAATACTAAGCATTAATTAATACACACACATACACCAGCATAGATTCATCTTAAGGTCTTCTAAGTTTTGAGATATTTGCATCTCAATTTCTTTTTGATCTCTCTCGGTGCTTAATATATTTAAAGTTAAGATGGATCTACACTGCTATGTGACGAGTTGAGACCTTCCAAGTGACAGTGAGAACATGGATGCCTAATAAACGTGGAGTTACATTTGAACCTTGAGCTTCGCCAACTCAAAATCAAATTATTGCTATTTAAACAAGTGCAAATTTCGAAATAGCTAGATATCAGATATTACAGAAAACTACAACTGCAATTAGGTACAACCATTAAAGACATGTCCTAGATGTCCATAAAACAAATTAGTTCATCTTCTTTATTTAAAAGCCCAAGTTAGGAGCTTTAATTGGATGTTTCTAGCATTTTTTTTGATAATTTGCCTCTTCTACAGGGAACTTTATTTCCCTGGCTCCATGTCTGCTCTTGTTTGGCATCCTGAAGTTCAATTTTGTCATATTTGTTCCATTTCTTAAAATGCTGCAGGCAGGATCTGTCGCATCAGTAGTGTATGTCTTTGTGGGTGGCATTAGCCAACATGCCAAGATTGTTTTGGGGTCTAATGAAATTTTGGCACAATTTGTTCTCTTTCTTATTGGTTTCTTCGAAAGAAGGTATGTCTAGTTTCCATGTCCCCTATTTGAATTTGAGGCCGACAAATCATGCATGATAAACCACAGAAATAGATGTCTGTCTTTGTTCACTCTAATTTACGGAGGGAGACATAGAAACTGGAAAAGAATTTTCTTATTAAAGCTCTATGATTTGTTTATTTGTTAACTTCTTTAATGAACTTTGTTTTGGAATTCGATGGAAGGAGGACCATATTTTGTTGATGGAATATGTTATCAATGTTTTATGGGGAATTTTGAAGCTTCTTCCGTCTCTCGAGGATGTATTTTAATTTTTAACCAATGTTATCAGAACCGGACCAGTTATTGAACTGATCGACCTCAGAAATCGGAACCAGACTAGAATCAGACAAAACCGGAAAACATTTGGACTACAAAACCGATTGACTAAAAAATACATAAAATATTCAAATTTTGAAAAAATAATATATATTCATGTACATCCATGTGAATCCAAACCATTAATACACAAATATGCAAGGTTTCTCATGTATATAGCTAGGGTGCATAAACCAAAATATCACCGAGTGCAATCTATATATGAACCAAAATACATCAACAAAGAGGCTCTAATGATATGAAAAAAATAATTTGAATTCCATAATCTACATCCTCAACATGACTATACTAAAAAATGGGATTCTGACTTGATTCCCTTGGCCCTAAAGGTACCCATCCAACAACAATGTTTCGATCCTCTTTTTGTGGAAGTGGGTTCAAGTCCATCCAAAAAAGGTCTTCATTGTCAAATGTTGCCGGTTGAGTCTACACAACCCACCTTGATGAGAGATCTATTTTATTGATTTTTTTTTTTTTAAATTTGAGTTTAAGTGGTATCCATTGTCGGTTGTACGATTCCGTACGAAACTGACCAGTTTTGGCATTATGGTGAGTTTCTTATGGAATTGACCGGTTTCGATATGAAACTGGTTAGTTTGGTACAAAACGGCCATTTCTAGTTTGAATCCTTGAACCAGACCAGTACGACCTAGAAACCAAACAACATACTTTCTATTTTAATGTAGGATTATTTGAATATATTTAAATCCTTATAAAATGTGTAATTTTACACATTGTTTTCACTTGCATATCATTCTCTTGCATCTTTGGTTTAGCTTGTTGGCCTTCCCATTACCCCAACTCTCTTTATTTCTTCTTGTAATTTCACTCTCAAAGGGATTTTTTGGTTTTTGGTTGATTGATGGCCAAAGAGAGGAGGATGCATAGAGAGCCATGGGCTACATTGTAACCAAAGATTGCCAAAATAAGACTGAACAACCATTCCAAGTTGGTTTTCCCATATGGGTTTCAAGGTAATTACAATGTCTGTGTATGGATTTCTCTGTGGTTGTAGAATAATTCATGTGTGTGAAATTTTGCTCTTATTTTGTTTGATGCCCTGCTTTGAGTGTGTTAATGGTCACAATTAAGAATGTCAAGGAGATAACACTGTGTATACTCTATTGTTCTTCTGGGCTATGCTTAATATGGTGTATGTAGTTGAATTCATGGTTAAAATGGAGAAGTACCCACATAAATTTTTTCCTATTAATACTCTATATTCCAATGGTTGTTTGGTAATTTTAATGGTGTGAGGATTCATTCAATGGAAATGCTCTGAGTTTTCCTTATGTTTTCATTTCTCTTGGTCATTATAGAATCCCAACAACTCTGGCATGCACACTGTTGGTTTATCTATGAGATTCAAGATCTATGGCTCAAATAATATCGCTATTGCACTTTTGTAGAGAGTTTCCAATTCTGTTTTTTCGTGTTTAATTGATTGTTGGTGAAGGGAAATACATCATTTGTTATTTCCATGGTTGCCACATGCCATCTTGTTCTTTGAAGCTTCAATTGTTGTTTGTAGTTTGAGGGATCATGCATTGCCCAACAAGTAGTCGAAACCTCTCCATAGGTTGTATGGGCTGTTTCTAAGTGTTCGGGGATCGTATGCCTAGTGCTACGCCGAGTCTCTTCTTCCATGGGTTTGCTCTTCCCCTACCTACATTGTGTGTACTTAGAGTTGGATTGTCAAGCCATTATTTTAAATTTTGTCTTACACATTGAACTCCAAAGTTCAAGAGAGTATTGTATATTTTGGATTAGAATAATGGCTTGGTTGAAGGTAATAAGCATGGTGGGTTAAACAAATAGTTGTTTCCCTTTTGTTTTAAGTTATTTCAGAGACTTGAAAATAATATTAACCATGTATTCTTGTTAGTGGTATGAATGCATTGAATAATGGCCATCTCATGCATACATTAACAAATGGAGTTCAATGATAGCGAAGATTGAATTGGAGTTGATCATAAGCGTAAGAAACTTGTGAAGACACTCAAATTTATATGATAATTGTCGGTGAAGCTCCATCCATGTTTTTACAATCACTTGGAAGAATACATACATATTGATGATTAGTGCCTTGCAATGAAAATTGTAGTCGAAGCTTGAGTACATACTTATGGTGATTGCAATTGAAGGTACATTGAATTGAGTTCTTGCTCGTCCAAACTTGGCATAACAAGTTGGTAGCATTGTTCATTTTGTCTAGAAATATGTCTAATGACTATGCATTGTTATCTTACACAACAAAGGTTGATATATTGCTGGCAATAGAAGCAAAGCCACTTGAACTCGTTGATGGTTATTATTGGCTCATGGTACCAAAGTAGTAACCAAGCCTTGAATCCAAGCATAAACATAGCCTTCATGTCCATACAACAATCAAAGACGCATAATCTTAGCCTTGATCACTTTAATGGATTCTAGCTTAGTTGGATATTCACGTGCAAAGGAGTTGGACCAGAGACAAAGTTCTTAGTGATAGAGCATTTGTAGAGTCTTGGTTTTTAATTGGCATGATTACTATTGTGTTATTAGCTAGTTGATGTGTACAAGTTACACTAAAGAGCAGACCACACCTCTAATATTGAAGAATAGTTGCACTCAAAATTGAACCAAGAATGGAGGCCTTGTAGCCATTCTAAACATTGATACCTCTATATAAGTTTTAGAACAAAGAACATAAATTTAATCCACAAAGTATCTGTGTTGGTGAACTGAGTGGGCTATAAGTCCCCCATTTATGGATCAAATGTTGATCATCATCCCCACATGTTTTTGAATTCATAGTCTAAGATTTATGAACAACGGCACCTTTAATGGGATTCTTATCTTAAACAATTTCATTTCATTATTAAGTAAAAAAGGGGTTGATAATGAAGTCATCAATATGTTGAGTAGACCTCCTTTCAAGGTTTTCCATATATTGTATGCTAGATTTGTTTCATATGACGATTATAAGTCACTTTTGTTGATGATTGCAACTTCATGAGACATTCTCCAGGTCATTCTCCTTTGGACTGAGTTGAGACGATCTGTGAGAATGCCCATGTGATGGGTGAGTCATACTCCTCTGGACTGAGTTGAGATGACATGTGTGGTCTATTGTCGTGCTCCTCTGGATTGAGTTGAGATGACTTGAGATGGTCTCCTGTTAGACTCCTATGGACTTAGTTGAGTCGACTTGAGATGGCTCTCCAGATAGTATTCCTATGGACTTAGTTGAGTTGATCTATTGAGAGTGACGTCCCTGTGGTTGAGCACAGGTGGACGTGTCCCTAGTGGCAGAGCACTAGAGGATGTGTGAGATCCCTTGCTATATTGTCAAAGAGTAAGACTTTGGTAAAACCCTAATTTGTATTGTAAAGGGTACAAGTCGGCCCCACCATGTAAAGATAATTAATATCGTGTTAAATATTAATTATATTTATGAGTTGTACAAGTCAGCCCTATTGTGCCAATAGACACATCCATTTGATGTGCTAGGTCGTGTATAAATAAAATTTAGATCCCCATTGTGGATCACTCACTCATTCATTATCTCAACGCCTACTTGTAGGGATGAAGTGCACACTTCTCTTATGTGCAATTTTTCTTGGTCATAGAGCACCCTCTTGTGTGCACTGGGGTTTGTGGTGAAAGGGTGATCTTCTCTTGACTCTATAGCAAAGGTTTGCTGGTTTTTTCCCTTGATTGAGAAGGGTTTTCCCAGGATAACTTCTTGTGTTCTTGTGCATGGTCATTCTTCTTGTGATCTTGGTTACTGCAACTATTGTATATTGTATTGTTGCATTGTTTATAGAAACTACATGTTCTTGAGCTCATCATTAATATTCAACATGGTGTCAGAGCAGTGTTCTTGGAGATGACCTATTGCACAACTAATGAAGGGAGGTCATGGAACTTTAAGGGATGCTAGACCCCTGTCGCTGGTGTAAGGAAAGGGCTGGACCCCTGTGGTGAAGTTTAAGACTGGCTGCAGGCCTATTAGCCTTGGCCGAGTCTTGATTAGGGTCTTAAAAGGAGACCATAGCATGGAGAAACCCCTCTAGGGCTGCCACAACTTTAGGAACCCTAAACCACAGACCTAACCACAAACTTAAACCGTCCCCTAACAAAATTGTAGACCGAATTTTTAAGGGAGATCTGAGGCAGGGTCCGAGGTATCTTGGAGACAGTTTTTGTGGCAAATCTAAGGCTATGACAAGAAGAAAATCTGAGGTAGTCCTATGGTGTTTTGAGGCAGTCTCTGTGGTGGATCTGAGGCATCTTTGTGGTAGGACCGAGGCTAGTTTCAAGCCAAATCTGAAGTGAACTCTAGACCTGTTCTGAAGCTCATTCCTTGACAAAGATAAGGGAAAATCTAAGATTTTCTGAAGGCCGAATTTGTGACAATCCTCTGACAAATTTGTAGCAGCACCGAGTGGATCTGAGGTCAGTCCTTATAACAATTTTTTGAAGCAGATCTAAAGACAATTTTGTGACAGAATTTGGGCCTGTTCTGTGGTTGTTTTTGAACAAGTAATAAGGCAGATTTCAAGTAATGTGGCAAAATTAAGGCTATCTTTTAGAGAAAATTTCAAAAGTCAAGGACTTCTCTTCTTGTCACATAACTCTAGAATTTAAGCGTTGTCTACAGGAAGTATACCAACCAAGTTCTAACTCTGATTTTGAAGACATTTTCGTTTTGAGGTAAATTTCTGAAACTTGTTTCAAAATGATTCTTGGTGTGACTTTTGAGTGTGTGCTATAAGTGCACCTTATTCAAGCTCTAGTGGACATCAAGGAGACTAGACTTGCAGCTAGTGATGTGTAAGGTTTCAAGCCCTTGTCACTATGCAAATCTTTGTCCTTTGTGGAAGAAAGGAAAGCAACATAGGCCACCTCAAAAGAAGTCAATGAATGCAAGCAAGAACGACGAGGAATTCTTCTCTATATCAGCTTTCTCAGGAGGACCAAAAGCAATATTGAGCGTGATTATAGACTAAGGTAAGTTTTGTAGTACTTTCCTTAATTGATTTCATCATTACTCTGTTGTGGCTTGCTTTTGATAATGAAGGGCATTATCCTTGGTATGGGAGCCCTCATGACTTGGACCATTATCCCTGGTACGGGAGTCCAAATTTTCTTGGTTGGTTGTTATCCTAGTACACGAGGCCATTTTGGTTGTTATACCTACGAGAGGCCATCTTGGTTATTATCCTAGTACGTGAGGCCATATTTCTTATTTCATTATTGAAGGGCCATGATCCTTGGTACGGGAATCCATATTTCTCTTTGCTTAGTAAAGTACTGTAGAGGCAGTAGAGGACCTTAGAAGGCATGGGATGTCTCCAGGACAACAACACAGGAAAATGATGATGTCACAATTTTCCTCTAGGACAAATGTATATCCTTTAGACTTCAGAGGGAGTCAAACTATTTGAGAAGGAAGTAGAGCTAGCATAATTTGTGGGGTACAGTGAATCTTCGAAGGCATACAGATCTACATCCCTGGTCAGAGACAAATCGAGGTTAGCAGAGATGTCACCTTTGAGGAAGAGATAACCTTTCAAAGATCTAGAGAATCTCATATGGCGATTGACAGCGAGAAGAAAGAAGAGACAATACCTTATCTCCCTTCAACAATTCAGAGGGAGATAGTTACTGATCCAGTTGTTTTTGTAGCTCCAGTTGATGTTCCCAGAGACATTGAAGTAGGCCAGATGATCCGGATTATTTTCGGCACGAAATGAGAGCGGAGATATAATAAGGAAATGCACAGAGATATCACGGATATTCAATAATATAACAGAAATGTATCAGAGATGCAACCATAAACACAGATATACAGTAATACACGATTTCTA
>ML823930.1:46448-71652 GCA_009831015.1 Picea engelmannii
GAACCTCGATCTCGAAAAACCTTCATTTGGACCCTCAAAATGGCCCCGGAAGTTAAAACCTACTAAAAATAGTAAATTGCCAAAATGGCCAGAAAACTGTTTTGAGCCATTTGGAAAAGGTGGGTGGCCACCAATATCCACCTGGATCACCAGAAGAGGCCTGCATGGGCTCGAAAGACTTTGCAGGAGGCAGAGGGACATGCAACTCCTCATGGTACATTCCGAGAGAGCAAGAGACCACAAAGATTTTCGAGCTATATTTCAGCTATGAGCCACATCATTGATACTGAGCCTTCTTGTCATGGAGAAGCAACATGTTAATAGGTTTGGCAAGATTCCATGACCGAAGAGTATCAGTCCATCATGAAGAATGATGTGTGGGATATTGTTCCGAGACCGAAAGGGAAGTCTGTAGTGACTTCCAAGTGGATCTATAAGATCAAACATGCAACTGATGGAAGTGTCGAGAAGTACAAAGCGATATTTGTGGCTAGAGGTTTCTCTCAGGTGGAGGGAATAGATTATGAGGAGTCATTTGCTCCTGTTGCCCGATATACTTCCATCTGTACGATTATTTCCCTTGCAACATCCATGGGTTGGAGACTACATCATATGGATGTGAAGACAACCTTTCTCAATGGTGAGATCGAGGAAGAATTTTACATTGAGCAACCAGATGGATTCGTGATACATGAGAAGGAGTCTCAAGTGTGCAGGGTGAAGAAAGCCCTGTATGGACTAAAGCATGCACCTCGTGTGTGGTATGAGAATATTGATGGATACTTGATGAGTTTGGGCTTCAACAAGAGTGTTGCCGATCCAAACCTATACTACAACATTGTTGGTGATGAGTGCGTGATTTTGGTCCTATATGTTGATGACTTATTCCTCACCGGTTTAGAAAGCCTTATTTTTTAATGCAAGCATGCATTGGTTTCTGAATTCGAGATGAAGGACCTTGGTATTATGCATTACTTCTTGGGATTAGAAGTGTGGAAGAGGATTGATGAGATTCTCTTGAGTCAGGGGAAATACACAGTGGAGATATTGAAGAAATTCGGGAGACAAATTGCAAGTCCATGCATACATCGATGGTGATGAATCTGAAGACACTGAGCGAGACTTCTTCTGATTTAGGCGAGATTGATCCACATCTTTACAGACAACTGATTGGATCATTGATGTATATGGTTAACACCAAACCTGATATATGCTATGCAGTGAGTGTGCTCAGTCAGTTTATAAGTCAGCCGAGACAGACACACTGGATATCAGCGAAGCATGTGTTGAGATATTTACGAGGCATAATTGGTTATGGCCTAGGATATGCCTCTGGTGTAGACATGAGATTGCAGGGATATGCCGATGCAGATTGGGAAGGGAGTGCAGTGGATCGGAAGAGTACCTTCGGTTGTTGTTTTACTTTGGGATCTCCCATTGTTTCTTGGTGCAGCAGGAAACAAACTTCTGTGGCTTTGAGTACCGCAGAAGCAGCGTACATTGCATTATGTGCGGCAGTCCGCAAAACAATGTGGCTTCACAAGATCCTTGCAGACTTATTTGGACATGAGATGGATTCCACCATTATCCATTGTGATAACTAGAGCCGTGTGAAGCTCTCAGAGAATCCCGTGTTTCACAATAAATCAAAATACATTGAGATCAAATACCATTACATCAGAGAGATGGTGTAGAGGAAAGTCGTACATGTGCAATACCTTTCTACACACGAGCAGGTTGCAGATGTCTTCACGAAACCGCTTGCCAAGACGAAGTTCAAGTACTTCCGTGAGAGACTTGGCGTGGTGGAGAATGCCTCCCTAGCTGAGAGGGAGTGTTGATGATTGCAACTTCATGAGACATTCTCTAGGTCGTTCTACTCTGGACTGAGTTGAGACGATCTGTGAGAACGCCCATGTGATGGGTGAGTCATACTCCTCTAGACTGAGTTGAGATGAGGTGTGTGGTCTTTTGTTGTGCTCCTCTGGACTGAGTTGAGATGACTTGAGATGGTCTCTTGTCGAACTCCTATGGACTTATTTGACTTGACTTGAGATGGATCTCCAGATAGTACTCCTATGGACTTAGTTGAGTTGATCTGTTGAGAGTGACATCCCTGTGGTTGAGCACAAGTGGACGTGTCCCAAGTGGCAGAGCACTAGAGGATTTGTGAGATCCCTTGCTATATTTTCAAAGAGTAAGACTTTGGAAAAACCCTAATTTGTATTGTATAGGGTACAAGTCGGGCCCACCATGTAAAGATAATTAATATTGTGTAAATATTAATTATATTTATGAGTTGTACAAGTCATCCCTATTGTGCCAATAGACACATCCATTTGATGTTCTAGGTCATGTATAAATAAGAGTTAGATCCCCATTGTGGATCACTCACTCATTCATTATCTCAACACCTACTTGTAGGGATGAAGTGCACACTTCTCTTATGCACAATTTTTCTTGGTCATAGAGCACCCTCTTGTGTGCACTAGGGTTTGTGATGAAAGGGTGATCTTTTCTCGACTCTATAGCAAAGGATTGTTGGGTTTTTCCCTTGATTGAGAAGGGTTTTCCCAGGATAACTTCTTGTGTTCTTGTGCATGGTTATTTTTCTTGTGATCTTGGTTGCTGCAACTATTGTATATTGTATTGCTGCATTGTTTATAGAAACTACTCGTCCTTGAGCTTATCATTAAAATTCAACAACTTAATCATTCATATACACACTTTTAACTGGTTCTCACCTCTTTATAACAACCTATTGTAAATTAAACCTCTTTTCTTGATTATGCATTACGAGATTGTTTGTTATACAAATTGAATCATCATTGTGCTCCATGGGGTTCATCATGTCTCACACCTAATAGAAAGTCATGATTCTTTTCCTATGGTGGTCATTTATGCACATTAAAGACTTTTCAACATTATAGATATATATCTATTGACCTTGTCTGATGAAGTATGTGGAACATTTTATTAGAAAATGTTCATTATGCAATCAATTCAAACCTTCTAATAGAAAGCTTAGCTTGTACCAACTCTAGGTTCCATCATAGCCTTGAGAATCAATGTGAGATAACTCATAGTTCTCTCTATCTAGATCAGCCAGTTCACACCACCTTGTCCCTACCCCACCCTATCTACTCACCCCACTCCCATCCACCCTAATGACATGACATGACAAGTTATTGTTAATGAGCTTAAACACCCTAGCTCTATTGCCACCATATGCATGCATATGAATTTGTAAGAAATAAAATGCTTCACTCATTTGGTACCACTTGTAATGTGGTAGTTTTCACCAACTTGCAAGTCATGCTTCTTGGTAAGGTTACAAATAGGCATCATATTTCTTAATATTTTATCAACCACAACCTCATTATTATCCTCGTAGATTTCACCATAGTATATAGATCCTATCTATTTCAGAAATGATCATTATTTTATATTTCTTACATAGTATATGTGATATATAATCAAGCTATGCCTATATTTGTTATACAACTTAAACTTGTATACTTTCTCTCTCTTGTGTTTTCTTGTGTGTGAGTATCTTCTTGCATTGTTGGTATTGTGTGCATATTGATTAATATTAGAGCCTAGTAATCATGGCCTCTTGATCTAGTTACCTTGAGGGTTTCTATCTATATCATATCATTAGGCTTTGTACAATCAAGGCCCTAGATCTAATCTTCTTGAGGATTTACATCTCTTAACCTCTACTAGATCTACAAGCTTCTTCTTTTTGGAGTTACGTATTTGGAGCCCTTGACATCCTCTTTTGCTTGGTATAGAGGCCAAGATATCCATAACTTCTTAGTGGTATCTCAAAATCAAGAATGGTAAAGTGCATTGGAAAGTTTGAAGTAAGATCTACTAGATGAAGGGTTGCATAATTATTTCTACCAAGTTCCGAGGCCTAAAAACCACTAAAAAAAGATCAACATCGCATATTTCATTTTTGACCCAAAACTCACAAATATATGATATGTCGAATCTTGTCCAACATACATTGATTGGCTTTCAAAACTACATTGAAATTGTTCTTATATAATCTAGAATGCTTGAAAAGGTGGTATACATGAGGAATCGACATATGACTAAGGCGATAACGGTTCTCTTGAATAAATTATTTTTCGATTATCTTGAAACTAGGCCAAGATGATACATGAAATGATGAGAACAAGGGTAAATTTTAGGGGCTAAATTCCACCAATGGGCTAATTTGCCATGTTTTTTTTTTCCAAAAAAAGATTCGCCAATTTTCATTTTTTTTTTCTAAAAGAATTTGTCCAAATTCTTTAAGCTAAAAGTGTTTCTTTCTAAATATGGCCAAAATTTTCTAGAAACTATATAAAATCTTTAGAAATTTGAATATTTTTACAAAAATATTGCCAAACATTTTATGATTGACATTTTAAGAATTAGTTAGATTCGAAAAGGTTTCTACACTTCAAGGTAGATATGAATCCTTAAATTTTTCCTTGATAAGAGCCTTCCCAAAAAAATCTCCTATAACATCATGCTCAGGAGAACCCAATACCACCGATTTCTTTCTAGGTGTAAGGAAAGGTCCATATCACCCCTATGTTTGATAGAAAATTCAATGGTGAGAATATTGATTCCTAGTTATGTAGTGTGGAACCATATTTCAAGACTCGCGTAAGATTAATGATGTAGAAAAGATCCTCACTTCTTAGGTCCATATGGAAGAAATTTCTCTATTGTTGTGGAAAAATCATCAGAATTTGTTGGACATTGAATAAAGGTAGATCACTTGATAAGGTGTTTTCACATTTTCTGTGAAAATGTTGTTCTGCCATCCTAGGTGTCAAAATACTAATTTAGAATTGTTAGGGTCCTACGTTGACTTCCCTACTTAGGGGTACTTAAGACTTTGTTAATTAATGTATGGGGTCATCCTCTTTAAGCAAGGCCTATTAGGAAGTTGGGGTGTGGTTATTTAATGTAAAAGGGTGATCCTTGTTGAATAAGTCCCACCAGGTAGTTTGTACTCATTAATATTGGGACTGCGAGTGGTTAGGGTTTGGGTAGTGAGAAACTACTTATAGAGGTAGAACGCAATGTAATGTGGTGTGAAGGATTATTATTGTATTGGATCCCCAATGAGTTGGATGTTTCCCCCTCAAAGAGACAAGTGAACATTACTCCCTTTTGGCATATCAATAAAGAGTTCTATTTCTGCAGGTTCTATATTATGGTTTGTCTCTCTTTTATTTCCTATTGTTTACATTTCTTCATATATTTCTCTCAAATTCTATGAATATTCTATTTAAGTACACTACAAGTGGTATCAGAGGACTTTATGTGCCAACATGCAACATAAATTCATTTTTTATAGGTTAGAGACGTGTTCCAACGTCTATAAACACAAATATATGTCTTTCAACAAGTCAACTTATGGATAGGAAGTATACACACAAGGAATACAAGTGGGGTCACTTGGTTGGACACCCTTGTATACCTTTGTAGGTACCTAGCTAGTAGTACTGCATTAGACAAAATCTATTCATAGATTCGATCTTCCATGTACTCTTAGGTATTTAGAATCCCTTTAGGCATTCATAAAACCACCTCGACAAAATCCTTTTAGTCGTTTGTCACTATAATACACTGAGCACAACACTCGGGGAGATCACTCTCATGTATTGGGGAATCATGTAGTTTGACTAAGGGTATAGTTGATCTTCCTTAGCTAAAGTGTGAAATACTGACTAAGTACTATTATTTGAAACCCTTGTGTATATTATACAACTATAATTCCTGACATTCCCTTTGTCTTACGACCCTTCCAAACCTTTGTTGGATGGAGAATGAAATTCCTACAAAACCTGAAATATCCAAAATTTGAAAATTTTATTAGTACACTAATTCTCCAACAATTAAAAAAAAAGTTCTAGTATTGGTCCGAGGCCTGCTCGAACCATTGTGGGGGACCTATCCCAAAAGAATCCTTCTGGGAAATTGTTCATGTTGGTGTATCTATTTGGTAACATGTTGGTGTATCTATTTGGTAACCTTTCTAGTGGACCCAAGTTGTTCCATGACTTCCACTAGATGTTAGTTGTGGAGCCTGATTATCTTCCTGATTCAGAGGTCTTTGTTTTCAACCGTGTTTATACCCCATGGAGACTTTACACCCCGAAAAAATGTACACTTGTCCACGCGGGGGAGTGCAGAGGGGGGTTACCCCCTCTGCGGGGTTCGGGGGCAAGCGAGCCCTCGAAGGAAAAATTGCCTTGTAAATGTATATTGTAATTTCATTGTAAATCTGGACCATTCATTTTAAGGTTGTATATATGACGGTAGAAGTTATGTTAGGGCTTTTTGTCATAGAAGACAACCCTCTTTTATGAGGTAAATGTATTGCGGCTATGGATCATTGTGAATATTGTATTTTGAGAGAGGAGACTGAGAAAAAAAAGAAGAAGTTACAACGGGTTTGATGTAGGTTGTATCCCTTCATTTGCTGGATAATAATAAAGGAAGGACCTGGCAATTTCTCTGGTGGACGTAGCCCACATTAGGTGAACCACGTATAACTGTGTCTCTATTGTATTGTGTATCTTATGTGTTTTATTTCTGCATATGTTTTATTTTATTACTCCACGATTATGTTTTTCTAACAACTGGTATCATATCGAAATGTAACTCGCAGGAAAAGAGGGTTCCTGGTTTGAGTGGGAGCAATGGCGGAAGATGGAAAGTTTAGGGTCGAGAAATTTAACGGCCAAAACTACCAATTATGGAAAATGCACATGGAAGATTATTTATATCAGAAGGATCTATTCCTACCATTGGGTGGAATAACAAAGAAGTCGACGACCATGAAGGACGATGAATGAGAGGTTCTTGACATAAAGGAACTAGGAACAATACGACTAAGCCTGACAACATCAATGGCTTTCAATATTTCGAAAGAAAAGACAACAAAGGAGCTGGTGGATGCATTGGCTAAACTGTATGAAAAACCCTCGGTGTCCAATAAGGTATTTTTAATGAAGAAATATGTTAGAAGGTGGGTCTGTTGTAGATCATTTAAATGAATTTAATACGATTACTAATCATCTAAGTTCTGTAAAAGTGGACTTTGATGATGAGGTCAAGGCTCTTCTAATATTGTGCTCATTGCAAGAAAGTTGGAATGGCTTGGTCATGTCTGTAAGTAACTATGTCTTTGATTCAAACACTCTAAAATTTGATGATGTTGTTGGTGTTATCCTTAGCAAGGAAATGCGACGGAAAAGCACAGGTGAAATATCAGGTAATGCGTTGACTGTGGAGAATAGGGGAAGACACAAGGATAGAGGAAATATTCTAGGAAGGGCAAATCCAAATCTAGATTGGGAAAGATAGAGTGTTGGAATTGTGGGAAGAAAGGACATCTGAAGAAAGATTGCAGAGCTCCAAAGAAACAAAGAGATGGACAGCGGGAGAAAAATCTGGAAGCAAATGTAACAAGTGATATGTTACAAGATTCTTTGATTCTTTCTGTAGATAATATTTCTGAGTCTTGGGTAGTAGATTAAGGGGCTTCATTTCATGCCACACCCCATAAGAAACATTTTCTAGATTATGTTGAAGGTGATTTTGGACAGGTTCATTTGGGTGATGATGCACATGCAAAATTGTTGGAATGAGAAAGGTAAAAATAAAGCAAAGGAATGGAAACCAATGGTTGTTGAAATAGGTAAGATATGTTCCAGATCTAAGGAAAAATCTAATTTCAACAAGGCAGTTGAAAAGTGAAGGTTGTGTATCATATTTACAGATAAGGTGTGGAAGGTCACCAAATGATCATTGGTGATAGAAAAAGGAGAGAAGGTAGGTAAATTGTATTTATGTACTGGTAATACTGACTCTTCTATCTCTTTAGCTTCTACATGAGTGGATACAACACTGTGACATCATAGTCTTGGACACATGAGTGAGAAGGGGATTCAAATACTTCACAAAATAAATTTGTTGCCAGATCTTAAACAAATTGATTTGATTTTCTGTAAGCATTGTGTTTATGGAAAAAAGAAGAGAGTCAGATTTCTCAGAGTCGGAAAAGAAAAGAAGAGTGAAAGGTTAGAGATTGTGCATACATATGTATGGGGACCAGCTCAGGTATCATATCTTGGTGGCTCTCATTATTAAGTTACTTTTATTGATGATGGAACTAGAAAAACTTGGGTTTATTGCATTTGACAAAAATATGATGTTTTTGATACTCTTAAGAAATTGAAAGCTTTGGTTGAGAATGAGACATGAAAAATGTTGAAGTGTCTTAGATCAGAGAACGGAGGTGAATATTGCAGCAAGGAGTTTGATGATTACTGTTCATACCATGGGATTCGTAGAGAGAAGACAATTCCAGGAACACCATAAGAAAATGGTGTGTCAGAAAGGATGAATAGGACAATCATGGAGCGTGCAAGGAATATGAGATTTCATGCTGGTTTGCCCTTACGGTTATGGGCATATGTTGTAGATATTGCGGTTTACTTAATAAACAGAGGACCTTCAAGCTCTTTGGATGGTAGAATTCCAGAGGAGGCATGGATAGGTAAAGAAGTAAACTATTCTTTTTTGAAGACTTTTGGTTGTGAATCATTTGCCCATATTGATAAAGAAAATAGAACAAAGCTTGAGGAAAAATCCAATAAGTGTACCTTTATTGGATACAATGTTAATGATTTTGGTTATAGCTTATGGGATTATGAAAATAAAAAAATCATTAGGAGTAGAGATGTCATATTCAATGAGAAGGTCATGTACAAAGATCAGTTGCAAGGAAAGAGTCAGGAAAAAGAAAAACCAGAATACACAGTTCTTGATGAGATCACTAAAAAAGAAATTCGAAAGGTATCATAAAATCAAAATTTACAACAACATGATCAACATGTACTTCAAACTCCTGCAAGTGTTGTTAGAAGATCTACCAGGTTAAGTAGACCCCCTGAACGATACTCTCCTTCATTGTATTATTTATTGTTGACTGATTCTAGTGAACTGGAATGTTATGAAGATGCAATGCAGGTAGACACCAAAAAGAAGTGGGAGCAAGGCATGAAAGAGGAGATGGATTCCTTGGTAAATAACCAGACTTGGGACTTGGTTTAGTTTCCTGAAGAAAAAAGAGCATTGAAGAATAAATGGGTTTACAAGTTGAAGGAAGAAGATGGAGGAAAAAAGAGATACAAGGCTAGATTTGTTGTAAAGGGGTTTGCACAAAAGAAATGTATAGATTTTGATGAAATATTTTCTCCTGTTGTTAAAATGACTTTAATTAGGACTATTTTAAGTCTTGTGGTAGTAGAATATTTGCATCTTGAACAGTTAGATGTAAAAACAACTTTTCTCCATGGTGATTTAGAGGAAGAGATTTATATGCAACAATCACATGGGTATGAGGTTAAAGGGAATGAAAATTTGGTATGCAGGTTGAAGAAGAGCTTGTATGGCCTAAAACAAGCTCCAAGGAAGTGGTATTTGAATTTTGATAGGTTTATGACAGAACAAGGCTATAGTAGATGTCATTCCGATCACTGTGTTTATTTTAAAAGGCTAGAAAATGGAAGCTATATTATCTTGCTATTGTATGTAGATGACATGCCTGTTGCAGAGTCTAATATGCATGATATAAATGTGCTCAATAAGAAATTATCTAATTCATTTGCAATGAAGGATTTGGGTGCTGCAAGGAAAATCCTTGGTATGAGAATAAAAAGAGACAGGAAAAATCGCAAATTGACATTGTCTTAGAGTGAATACATAGAGAAGGTGTTGGAGAGGTTTAGAATGCAGAATGAAAAACCAGTTAGTACACTTTTGACCAACCATTTCAAATTAACTAAGGAAATGTGTCCCAAGACATAGGAGGAGATATAATACATGTCCAAGTCCCCTATTAATCAACAGTTGGCATCTTGATGTATGCGATGGTTTGCACAAGACCAGATATTGCACATGCATTGGGAGTTGTGAGTAGGTATATGAAGAATCCAGGTAAAGAACATTGAGAGGCAGTGAAGTGGATTTTCAGGTATTTGAAAGGTATTGCTACTCATGCATTATGTTTTGGAGGTTTAGACACTGTTCTACAGGGATATGTTGATTCAGATATGGCAAGTGATAAAGATAGCAAGAGGAGCACCATAGGGTATGTTTTTACTATAGGTGGAACAACAGTAAGTTGGATTTCAAAACTACAAAAGGTTGTTGCACTTTCAACAACAGAGGCATAGTATGCTACTGCTACAAAGGCTAGTAAAGTGATGATTTGGTTACAGAGGTTTATGGAGGAATTGGGAAAGAAGCAGGTGAATAACAGGTTGTACTGTGACAGTGTGAGTGCCATTCATCTTGCAAAGAACTCAGCCTTCCATTCGAAGACTAAGCATATACAACTTAGGTACCATTTCATACGATCCTTCTTGGAAGATGGACATTTGAAGTTGGAAAAGATACACACTAGCCAGAATCCTGCATACATGTTTGTTGATGATTACAGCTTCGTGAGACATCCTCCAGGACACAGACTGAGTGAGTCTATCTGTGAGAGAGCCCATGTGTTGGGTGTTCCCATGAGATGGGTGTGTCGTTCCTCTCTATACTGAGATGAGACAATGTGTGCCTCTGTGTGGGGTGAGGATGCCCATGAGTTGGGTGTGTCGTTCCTCTCTAGATTGAGATGAAACGATGTGTACCCCTATGTGGGGTGAAGGTACCCATGTGATGGGTGTGCATCAGACTTTGGATTGAGTTTTTATGACGTGTGGTCTCTTTCTTTGTGGACTCATTTGTGTCAGGCTTGATATGGCACTCTAGATGATTCTCCCGTGGACTCAGTGAGATAGAGATCTATTGAGTAGGACATCCCTGTGGCTGAGCACAGGTGGACGCATCCCTAGTGGCTAAGCACTAGTGGATGTGTGAGATCCCTTACTATATTTTATGAGAGTAAGATTTACCTGTAACCCTAATTGTGATGTAAAGGGTACAAGTCGGCTCCACTATGTGTGAAAAATAATTAATGGTTATTGTAATAATTAATTATTTTCTGAGTTATTGAGGTCGACCCTGTTGTGCCAATAGACACCACTTTTGGTTTGTCTAGTCTAGTATAAATAAAGGTGATTTCCCCATTGAGGAAACGCACAAGTCACTTGTCATTTGGAAATTTCAATAAGTACGTCTTCTAGGGATGAAGTGCGCACCTGTCTTGGGCGCAAGTTTCAAGGTTGTAGAACACCCTCTTGTGTGCATTAGGGTTTCATGGTGGGAGGATCGTCTCTTGAGAATATAGCAAAGGTTTGTTGGGTTTTTCTCCCTTGTTGAGAAGGGTTTTCCCAGGATATTTCTTGTGTTCTTGTGCATGGTATTTCTTTTTGTGATCTTGGTTATTGCAACAATTGTGAATGGTGCAGCTACATTTGTTTATGGTTCAAGTACATGACTAAAATGAAATAAACCTCATGCTTGAGCCTAGGATAGTGAAAAGTCAACATGGTATCAGAGCATAGGTGTTGAAAAACCCATTGCACAAGCATTAAAGCCAACCGTCCTCTCTTTTGCAAAACCATACGACCTCCTAGGGTTTCCAGAAATCCGTACGACCCTCTCTTGTTTGGCTATTTCATCACTTTATACTTCAGCGTTGGAGATAAAAATTGTATAGAAGTGTACGAACTCCTTCAACGCATCTCCAGAGACTCTCAGAGTGAAATTCCAAGAATTTTTATTTTTGTTCCTAGGGTTTCACAGTTTTCTACGGAAAATTCAGATCTAGGGTTTCTGCAGCCATTGAAGGAGCTTTTTAGCTCACCAGTGTTCTTCTGACTTTCAAGGATTATTGTTGGCATTCATAAGCCTAACAAAACCTAAGGTTGTTGGCCTAGCCTAGTCGTTAGGTTTTCTAGCCCAGTTGGCAAGGGTTTGTGAAGAAATTGAAAATCTTATGAACAAAACCTTGGTGGAAGATAGGCTTGATAGATCAAGCAACTTCAGTTCTTGGAAGTCAAGACTTCAGGTCACCCTTGAAGATGAAGATTTATTGTGGGTGATACAAAAAGGTTTACCAGAGACAATTACCGATGAAGAAAAATAAGAAAGGAAGGAAGATGACGTCAAGGCAAGGAAGATAATCATCTACTCAGTAAGAGATCATCTCCTACCTCGTATTTCCAACATGAAGACAACTTATGAAATGTACAAAGCATTGAAGAATATGTTTGAGAGTAACAACACCCTCAGAGCTCTTACATTGAAGGGCCAACTTCAAAATATCAAGATGAAAAAAGGTGACATCGTGGCTACCTTCTTCATGAAGATGTCAGAGATCAGAGATCCACTGGGTGCCATTGGAGAAATCATATCAGACAAAGAACTTGTTTTTGCCACTCTCAATAATCTGCCAACACATTGGGAACCATTTCTTCAAAGTATTAGTGGTAGAGAACAACTACCTACTTTTGATTGACTATAGACAGACTGTACCATGAAGAGATTAGACATATATCTAGAGGAGTGGAAGACTCCCCTCATGATGAAAATCATTCTCTTGCACTTGATAGAAAGAAAGGAGGAATAAATAAAATAAACTTCAGACAAACATTCAAAGACGAGAAGAATTTAGGTTATCAGAGAAAATACATGTCAAATATCCAATGCTTCAGATGTGACAAGTATGGACACATTGCGAGAAATTGTCCTACCCGGAAGAAAGAAAGACAATATGCTTCAACTGCTAACATGGATCCAGACTCACCTCAGAAAGTTGAAGACGTGAGAGATGAGGATTACTTCCTCTAAAAAAAAATACAATATTGAGCACGACTGTAGACTAGGGTAAGTTTTTGTACTACTTTCCTTATTTGATTAACCTTTGGTTGCTTGCATTTTGATAATGAAGGGTATTATCCCTGGTATGGGAGCCCTCTTGACTTGGACCATTATCCCTGGTACGAGAGTCCAAATTTTCTTGGTTGGCTATTATCCCTGGTATGAGAGGCCATTGTGGTTTTTATCCCTATGGGAGGCCATCTTGGTTATTATCCTAGTACAAGAGGCCAACAAAGAACTGTAGAGTCAGTAGAGGACCTGAGAAAACATGGAATATCTCCAGGTTAGCAACACAGAAAAAGGAAGATGTCTATCCTTCAAACTTTAGAGGGAGTCACTTGACTTAGAGGGAGTCAAACTATTTGAGAAGAAGGAAGAGACAATACCTTCTCTCCCTTCAACAGTTCAGAGGGAGACAGTCATTGATCTAGTTGATCAAATTTCTCTAGTTGATGTTCCTATAGATATTGCAGTAGGCCATAAAAGGCTTACCGAGGCTCGAAAAATTCTGAAAGAGGCAGAGGGACATGTAGCTCCTCGAGGCACACTCCGAGAGAGCAAGAGACCAAAGATATTTTTGAGCTATTTTTCAGCCATGAGCCGCATCATTGATACCGAGCCTTCTTGTCATGGAGAAGCAACAGATCAACAGGTATGGAAAGATTCCATGGTAGAAGAGTATCAGTCCATCTTGAAAAATGATGTGTGGGATATTGTTCCAAGACCAGAAGGGAAGTTTGTAGTAACTTCCAAGTGGATATATAAGATCAAGCATGCCGCTGATGGAAGTGACGAGAAATATAAAGCGATATTTGTAGCCAGAGGATTCTCACAAGTGGAGGGAACTGACTATGAGGAGACATTTTCTCCCGTAGCTCGATACACTTCCATCTATACAATCATTGCACTACCTGCATCCATGGATTGGAAACTACATCAACTGGATGTAAAGACAACATTTCTCAATGGTGAGATTGATGAAGAAGTTTACATCGAGCAACCAAAAGGATTCATGATACACAACGAGAAAACTCTTGTGTGTAGGTTGAAGAAAACCTTGTATGGACTAAAGCAGGCACCTCGTGCTTGGTACAAGAAGATGGATGGATTCTGGATGAGTTTGGGATTTAACAAGAGTGTTGTTGATCCAAACCTATATTATCATATCGTTGGTGATGAGTGCCTAATATTGGTCCTGTATATGGATTACTTATTCCTCACCGATTCAGAAAGACTTATTGTTGAATGCAAGCAAGCATTGACTTCTGAATTTGAGATGAAGGATCTAGGTATGATGCACTACTTCTTGGGACTAGAAGTATGGCAGAGGAATGATGATATTTTCCTGAGTCGAGGAACTGTAAATCCATGCCTACACCAATGGTGATGGATTTGAAGAAGATGAACGATGCTTCTACTGATTCAAGCGAGATTAATCCACATTTATACCGACAGTAGATTGGATCATTGATGTATCTGGTTAACACCAAACCTGATATATGCTATGCAGTGAATGTACTTAGTAAGTTCACGAGTCATCCGAGACAGACTCACTGGATAACAACACATCATGCATTGAGATATCTACGAGGCACAGTTGGATATGGCTTGAGATATGCCTCCAGTGTAGACTTGAGTTTGCAGGGATATGTCAATGTAGATTAGGCAGGAAGCGCAGTGGACCGAAAGAGCACATCTGATTGTTGTTTTACCTTGGGGTTTGCCATGGTTTCTTGGTGCAGTAGGAAACAAATCTCTATGGCCTTGAGTACTGTAGAAGAAGAGTATATAACATTGAGTGTGGCAATCCGCGAAGGAGTGTGGCTTCACAAGCTCATGACAGATTTATTTGATCATGAGATGGATCCTACCATTATTCATTGTGATAACCAGAGATGTGTGAATCTCTCTAAGAACCTTGTGTTTCATGATAGATCGAAACACATTGAGATAAAATATCATTATATCAGAGACATGGTGCAGAGGAAAGCAGTACACGTGCAATACCTTCCTACACATGAGCAGATTGCAGATATCTTCACCAAACCGCTTACCAAGACAAAGTTCGAGTACTTTCGTGAGAGACTTGGCCTGGTGGAGAATGCCTCCCTAGCTAAGAGGGAGTGTTAATTATTACAACTTCGTAAGACATCCTCCAAGACAGAGACTGAGTGAGTCTACCTGTGAGAGAGCCCATGTGTTGGGTGTGCCCATGAGATGGGTGTGTCGTTCCTCTCTGTACTGAGATGAGACGATGTGTGCCCCTGTGTGGGGTGAGAATTCCCATGAGTTGGGTGTTTTGTTCCTCTCTGGATTGAGATGAAACGATGTGTACCCCTATGTGGGGTGAAGGTGCCCATGTGATGGGTGTGCGCCAGACTCTGGACTGAGTTGTTATGAGGTGTGGTCTCCTGCCTTGTGGACTCAGTTGAGTCAGGCTTGAGATGGTACTCCAGATGATTCTCCTGTGGACTCAGTGAGATAGAGATCTGTTGAGTAGGACATCCATGTGGCTGAGCACAGGTGGACATGCCCCTAGTGGCTGAGCACTAATGGATGTGTGAGATCTCTTGCTATATTGTCTAAGAGTAAGATTTACCTGTAGCCCTAATTGTGATGTAAAAGGTACAGGTCGACTCCACCATGTGTGAAAGATAATTAATGGTTATTGTAATAATTAATTATTTTCTGAGTTATTGAGGTCGACCTTGTTGTGCCAATAGACACCACTTTTGGTCGATCCAGTCTAGTATAAATAAAGGTGATTTCCCCATTGAGGAAACACACAAGTCACTTTTCATTTGGAAATTTCAGCAAGTACATCTTCTAGGGCTGAAGTGTGCACCTCTCTTGGGCGCAAGTTTCAAGGTTGTAGAACACCCTCTTATGTGCATTAGGGTTTCATGGTTGGAGGATCTTCTCTTGAGAATATAACAAAGGATTGGTAGGTTTTTCTCCCTTGTTGAGAAGGGTTTTTCCAAGATATTTCTTGTGTTCTTGTGCATGGTATTTCTTCTTGTGATCTTGGTTATTGCAACAATTGTGAATGATGTACCTGCATTTGTTTATGGTTCAAGTACATGACTAAAATGAAATAAACCTCATGCTTGAGCCTAACATAGTGAAAAGTCAACAATGTTAACTAAGGGAGTAACTGGGGAGAAACTGAGTTCCTGCTCAGTTTCAGTTGGTCTTCAAGCATGAAGGTGAAGATGAAAAATTTTCCAGGTCCAAGAAGGTTCATAGTCCAGCAGATACAACATCGGTGGAGTTGTTGAGATCAATCTCCAAGTGGGAGATTGTTGGTTGTGGAGTTTGATTATCTTCTTGATTCAGAGGTCTTTGTTTTCAGCCGTGTTTATACCCCAAGAAGTCTTTACACCCCGGAAGAATGTACACTCCTCCATGTGGGGGAGTGCAGAGGGGGGTTACCCCCTCTACGGGGTCCGAGGGCGAAACCCCCGAAGGAAAAATTGCCTTGTAAATGTATATTGTAATTTCATTGTAAATATGGATTGTTCATTATAAGGTTGTAGATCTGACGGTAGAAGTTATGTTAGAATTTTTTCCCTAGAAGGCAACTCTCTTTTTTGAGGGAAATGTATTGCGGCTATGGATCATTGTGAATATTGTATTCTGAGAGAGGAGACTGTGAGAAAAAGAAGACAACAAGTTTGTTGTAGGTTGTATCCCTTCATTTACTGGATAATAATAAATGAAGCACCTGGAAATTTCTCTAGTGGATGTATCCCACATTGGGTGAACCATGTATATCTGTGTCTCTATTGTATTGTGTATCTTCTGTGTTTTATTTCCGCATTTGTTTTATTTTATTGCTCCACGATCCTATTTTTATAACACTAGAATGGAGACTAAACTCACCGGCTTGAAAGACAAAATCAATAGACTCATTGACCTAGAAGACAAAATAGATAGACTCCCTAGTCTAGAAGATAAAATAAAACTCATTGTCTCATAGTCAACATTCCATACCAATCTCAACAACCAAATGTCCTCCAAAACATTTGTTAGCAATCAATTGAATATTTGGAATGATAGGATATGGTCGATTGATAGTGGGTAATGTTTAGTGAGTAGTGGTAATCACATTGGGCCATCCTTTAATGAAACTCAAACCCATATGATGTATAAATTGCCTAAGGTTGATCTTAATGATTTCGATGGCTCCAATCCAAAAGGATGGGTGAATTAGATGGAGCATTATTTTTCCCACTAGGGTATTGATGATGAAAAAATGCAACTCCAAGTGCATTTGTTATATCTAGACAAGGAATGTTGGTGGTAGCGGTAGTGGCATAAGAAGGGACATGGGGGGTGCATTACATGGAACTAGTTTCTGAAGGACATTTATGCTATATTTCAAACCAATACTCTTTTTTGGGGATGTTAACCAAGTTGTGCCAAATCAACATAGTGAAAGACTTTATTGCTTCCTTCAAGAGATTGAGAACTAGAATAGAATGTATGACTGATGAGTTCTTCAATGAGTGTTTTATCAATATCTCGAAGAGGAGATCAAATATAGTAGAGATGTCCCACCCAATTACATAGTTGGAGGCCTCTCATCTAGCTAAAAAGGCGAAGGTGGTGGTCACAACCTAGAACAAATGACCCAATTTTGTTCCACAACCATGTCCCCCATTTGTTCCCCCAACTCCTTCTCGGCCCCTTTAGGTCCACAAGTTGAGGCCAACAAAAGTAATGGAATATTAACGTCTCAACCTCTGCTATCACCGTGATGAATTTTTTCAAAGGGAATAAATGTAAGGAACATAAATTATTTGTCATAGATGTCTCATTGGGCATGTTTAAGGAAATTCTAGAGGAAGGCATGATTGAGATGGATTTAAAGACTAAACCTCCTCTTGATGAAGTACCCACTCAGGGGCTTCCTTCTGAGGAACCCAAAATTTCCCTCCATGCTCTTTTAGGAATTACTATGGAAAATTCAAGAATTGTTGCTCGAAGCAAATTCATAAATTTCACCTCAACCTTGAGGTTTTATTGGATCTATAAACCAGAAATATTAAATTATAGCAATAAATACTTATCTTCTCTTCTGCCCAAATCACAAGGAAATCCAAGAAAATGAATACCAATGAAGTGTGCTTCAATGCAAAAATGTTTTATCCCTTAGGGAACAATTAGCAAATTACAAATTTGAAAATGACTTAGTGCATTAGATCATTATATAGAAGTAATTCTACCCTGCTTTAGCTTCTAGATGTTTGTTAAATCACTTCATAAATTCTACTCCATGTTATGTCAAATTGGTAAGCATAGTTAGCACTAGAAACTACTCAATCATCAAGATAACATAAGCTAAAATTAAAATCTACAAGTACACAAAGCTTGGATAACTAGAACACTTCATCTATATATAGATAAGATGACATACAAGTACATACCCCAACTTAATACAAGCTGGACCTACAGGTCAAATTCTCCAAATCCTATCTAAGGCATCCACCAAAATAGCAAACTCTACTCACCAACTGCTTCTAGCTAGGAATTGCTCCCAACTAACATTGGTTGCTCCACCAAAGATCCTCAACAAGAAAGTATAACACATTGAAAATTCCTTGGGACTTTCACCGAGAATGTGAGATTTGTAACACATGTAGCCATGAGACGAGAATAAATTCTTTCCCTTTATTATTTGAAAACCTGCATTTGCATCCACAACAATAAATATTAGGGAACAAAATTAAATTCTAGAAAATGATATAGCATTATTTACTTCACTGACCTTAGATGAATCTATCTACATGCATGTAGATATTTACCTGGTTGTTTACCAACATAAATCTAGATGATGATACTCTTAACATAAAAAACAAACTTGTCCACCAAATCAAAAGGTTGTGGGGCTTTGGTTATATGAACAAAATGACAAATGATATCTTTGGAGAGTTTTATTAAGTACTAGGTCTCAATTCAATTGAAAGATCAACTTCTCTACATAAGAATACCCACATATTGGTATTAAGATGCTTTGTTATATATGCACATAAATAACAACCACCCAAGTAAGAATTTAGTTAATCTCTTCCTTCTAGTCCACATCTCTCCACTAGTAGCATAGCAATAATGACACTAATCATCTTAGCTAGGCATATGCTAGTTGAAATACATACATTCACAACAATAATAGTTGAAGCAATATTTTCTCATAAGCACATCTTTCATTATTTTCTTGCATATATAATAATTCAATTCTCATGGAATTTGTAGACCGCCATAAACCCTATTGTGAATAGTAGGCAAAACTACTAAATTAACTTCTTTGACACCACATACATTGCAAGCAATTGCTTAAATTATATTTGCATTGTCATAAATTAATTGTTATATGTATTCTCCTATTATTCCCCCCACCCGCACCCTCATATGAGAATGGGGTGTGAGGATGGGGGTGGGGGGAATAAAAGATATCCAAAATTGGTTATAACTCACCAATAAAAATGCATAAATTTTGAAAAATCACAAGATTGAAGTAATGTATTAGCTATTATTTGTATTTGTAGCCATTTTCCCCTCATGATGGTAAGTAGCTTCATTAACTAAATCTCTTGTAGAGATAATATAAAGTACTTGGAATTGATTTGGTTGTGGGAGTACTACATACACATCTCCCAAACCCTCTTTCTTTGTCTCATCATGGTGCATGCATGCTAGACTTGAACGCACACACTACCCAACAAAATATATACGAAATTAAAAATGCATAAAATCGCTTACCCAGAATAAATTTGTGCATGAACAATGTATTTGTCACCCATTTCAGTGTCTTGATTGATCTTTATAATATGATTTTCTTTGCATTAATGGAGACAAACACATAATATTTTTGTATATTGAATATTTCATGATATCATATCATATAATATTGGATTAATTGACACAAACAAGCAATATTTTTCTATATTGAATATCCCATGATATCATATCATATACTATTGGATCTCATTGAGGGATTGAATCCTAGACCACCTAAAAATACTTTGTTACCGTCACCTACTCTTACCAATATTCATTCAACAACAAAAATGCTTACGAAAACTAAATGTTGGACATAGGTATTACTAATTCAGTCAAAGCATTAATTTTTTTATGCATGCAGGTATAAAAACATTTATCATACCTTAGTTGGGTTTTTTCCTTCTTTCAAAGCAACATGTTTCCCACAACTTTGCACATTCCAAGAAAATTGTGCACATTCGAGAAGTGTTAAGAGGCCCCAAATTTGTATTCTTTACATATTCTGTTAAGAAACACATAAAAATACCACAATCAATCACTACCATCACTATAACTTACCACGGTTAACAGTAAAATTATAAGACATGTAATTATGCATACTTTATTGTAAAACCTTAATAATAATTATCAATATTATTGTTACTTGTAATAAACTTAAACTCATGAAAGAATATGGTACATTCATATTGTAATTATTTAATGTTTATTATTAATTGCATGTAAAAAGAAGAAGACATATAGTGAATAAATAATTTATTAATTATTACCTTGGCAAGTTTTACAATATATAAATATATAGCTTGCTCAAATACTTAGATTCAATTTTTTTTATTTTTAAATCTTGAATAGAAATGAAATGACCTTCCAAACACAATAACTCATTCCTTTGCATTCTTGAATTTATAATAAATAACCATGATCAATATATTAGAACTGTTGAGAAATGAACAAATTGATTGTGTATAAAATGAATTTCTTCATTAAATTGAATATGAATATTATTGCAAATACATGAATAATTTTTCATCTTCCTTTCCCATTCCTGTATGAAGAAAATAAAGAATAAATTAATTTAAAAATTAGGAAAGAATAAATTAATTTAAAAATTGGGTCATGTCCAAAATCACTTGGTCCAAAAAATGAAAATCTAGTAATTTCAACTATGCATGCATGGATATTGCACTTTTGCTTTCTTTGCACCTCCAAAGATTCTATTTCTTTGTTGGTTTAAAAAGATTCAATTTGTATGAAGTACTTGTACCCTCTTGTGAACAATAATGTATAATCTATTTTTAAGTTTACTGCTTTGGTTTTGAATTTGGGAAAATAAATACCAATTCATATATATCACTCGAACAAAATTATGTTAAACCCTAAAAATATAAGTTTATCTAGCAGACGATGAAACTTCTATTCTTTGTTGGGTTACTTTGTGTGTACTATAAGTTCTCTAATGACATCCATTCCTACCACATGCTCAAACAAACTTCTCTAATCTAAGATTTGTGTAATACAATTCCCCTCCATGAGTTCACCTGGAGTTGTACCTCTTTAATAAGTGGAAGACTCAACTTCTTTTACATGGATTTTTTTTCACAAATTTGGTAGGAATTTTGTTATAAGTTATAATTTCACTTGATTGATGGGAACTTTGGTTATAAAAATTTGTTGTTGAATATTTTGTCCCAATTTAAGATGACCCATGAGACTTAAATTTCAAAACAATGGACAAATTAGGAGAGAACTATGCCCCACCTATAAAAATATAAACTCACCAAAAAAATATTGAATTTGCCCACTTATTAACTCCTTTCGACTCTACTCACTCAAACATGACATGAAAAATTATTCTTAACAAACACTTATAAAAAACCAACTCACTTTATTACGATGTAGTCTAGAGGGCTAATAGTTTCAACCTTTTCTGATTCCCAACCGATCACTCATTTCAGCGGCTGCATCCTCCAGTGATTCCATTCCACCAAACAACATCACACAAAATGTCGTTAGCACCATGACTCACCTTTTCCATCCACAGAGCTCTTGAAATCTAACCATGTTGACATACAAGATGTGAGGTACATATGACATGTTTAATGGTGCAACCATCTTACTTATTCCCTACCACGCGCTTTCTTCAAATTTTCAAGATCCCCTTGACCAAATCTATGTTTTATTTTGGATTCTCTGTTTTATACTTGAAGCATGATTCTTTCATTCACCAAGAGGTCATCATGAAGAAACAAGAGCGGGAGAGGAAAATGAAGATATTGGGCAACAATAGGTATATAATAATAATATGTTTGTGGGTGATTTCCTTTTCCATTCTCAATCTTCAATGGTAGTGGTAAACAACATTTATTTAGGAGGATTAACTGATCATCACATCCATAATCCTAGTCTTTAATTAGTAACTCCCTCACACGCATACACAAATTGTATCATAGTTTCTTCTATTTGTAATACTTCTTTCTCTAATTTCAGATCCAAGGCACTAGAAATTGAAATGCAAGTTTGATTAGAAAAGTTGAAGTTGAATATTTTGCTAGGGTTTTCAATTGTAAACTTTGCACAAATGGAGACCCAGGGGGAAACTGTGACAACTTTCAGTCCTATCTCGAGAATACTCAATTTGTTGAGAGAGGTTTGGATCTATTCAATTCCTTGCAGTGGTATAATTCTTTGGTCACTAACGCTTTCAATGCATTTAACCAAGAGTTCAATATTTAACCATAGGACCCCCTCAAAGGGCCACAATATTGAAAAGCATGTATGTACTTTATTTCTTTGGGAAGAAAAGGGGTAAAAAAATATGATAAACATGAGATGGAAACAAAATGAATGTCCAATAGTCTAGTGGCACAATCTATCCAAAGTCAGGAAGATCAATAGTTAGAGATATGTAATGTGGAAGAATATTTATCAAAGATATCCGATGGCAATGATAACAAGACATGCCTAGAAGGAGACACCAAGTGTAAGTAAATCTATTTCAATTTAAATATCGTGGGTTTCATATTTAATTGTCAATTGTATGATTTTTTATATGCATTGTGCAAGGATACCAAGATCATAAAAAAGTGGAAGAAAAAAATGGAAAAGGGGTCTAGATATGCCTTCAAAATTAGATCAGAGACCATTGTTTTGAAGGATGGCTACAAATGGCACAAGTATGGGATAAATCTTGCTAAAAGTATCCCTCATCTTAGATATGATCTCTTCTCACTACATAGAATTTTCTAGCTATAAGTTATACCAAAGCATGGGATTAGGGAATTTGTTTCATTATTAGTTTGACATTCTATGAGATAAGAAAGGGATATTTGTTGTTGTACACTAATAAATCAATTGCTTTCCTTGGATGTCTCTAAATTGGACATAAAAAATGTTTTGGGTATCCTTGATGTATGATGATTTTGTTTAACATCTATCATAGATGCCCAGAAAGCAATTTTGGCATGAAGAAGAGGTGGAACATGATGGAAGTGATCTAGAACTATTGATAACTACATATGAGGGCACACCAAACCATAAATCCTCTCTATAATATACTACATTGAAAAACCCACAATTTTACTGCAACAAGTCTCAAAGCTTTCCAGCTTTTCAATGCGAGCTTATGTTCTGAACCAATAATCAAGTATGCATCCCACCAAGCTTTGTAAATACCACCATTCAATCTAGAAGTAGGTTATGTTATCTTTATTCTTGCAAGATATAAAGAGACACCAATAAAAAGTGACAACTAATGTACATGGATATATGCAGTGGAATGGTCCATTATATTATTAGCACATACTATATACAATGTGATATTGATCAATATGGAAATTGGTTTTCTTTGGGCTCCACATATTTATAAAATTTTCTTATGAAAAAGGGCATGGAGATTTTACTTGTGCTTTCTTCATATTATATACTTTTATGTTCATATGAAAAAAATCCTTGTTGTTGTTGTTGCTATTGACTTTGTTACTCTTCCACTCATAGTTCAAGCTTCAATGACTATGCATTTCATCATGTCATGGCCATTCTCAATAACTAATTTTTATCATGTCTCTATGAGACATATAATGACCACCCTCTAGTATTAAGCTTCCCTTAAATGACATTGATTTTTGGCTTTGGCTATGTTTCGACATAGGCATGAATTTGCAGTATTCACCTTGTTTATCTTGAAATTTATTTATTTCTTATTTGATCGGTGTTGCAAGGGTGACATTGGATTTGGAGATTGGAGTAGGATGGGGGAGGGGGGATGGGGGGTGTGGTGATAGGGAGATGTCAACGTCCTCTGTAGCATGGTGCATTGATGGGAGGGTGATTCTTGTCCTCCTAGATGGATGGTGGTATTCAAGTGGGAGGTATGCGGGTGATCATTGATGAAAGGTGCATATATTTAGGAGTCTTCTAACCTACCACCTTTATCTTTTGACCTTCTTGTCTGCTTGCACTATGGTTTGGTTGTCTAGTTCACTTTTTTTCTTTCTCCCATGCTTGTTTGTAGTGGTCATTTGAGGGTAGTGGTGTGGTTTCTTTTAGAGATGTCTATGTTGGTACATGGGTTTGTGGTCTGACATTCCCATCATGTGTAGTTTCTTTGGACCAGTGGTTTGAGGGGGTTTTCATAGATTTTTTGGTTGTTTGCTTGCACTAGGGTTTCAATTTGCAAGGTATCAAGAGGTGTTCTTCTCAAGTTTGTGATTCTTTTACTTGGACCCACTTGCACAATGATTGGGAATTCTTGCCCCTTGTGGCTTCTTTACAGTGGTGGTTTGAAGGCAGTTTCACAGACTATGTGGTTGTCTACTTGCACCGGGGTTTCAGTCTGTTTGGTTGTGTGCTAGGGTGTTATCTATCAATTAAGCATTGTGGAATTTAATGTGGAGAGGGTTCTCCCTCACAAACATGGTTTCATCGTGAAAAATGGAAGCCTAATTAGTAGAATTCGTGTGTGGAGATTTTGTAATGATCCCAAGCCATTATGCAAGGATCATCACTGTTTTGGTGTCTTTTTTAAAACTTTTTTTGAGTGAGGTATTTCGTCAAACACTTTGCTGATCTACCTTTTAGATGTGTTTATATGTGTGTATGCAACAAGAATAGAAAGAGATAACCATGGAACATACCTCAACCATATGCAATAAGATAGACAAGCCAAAACATCTCAATTCTTCTTTATTCATAAAATAGAGAAACCTGCTACAATGAAGATGGCGATCTGGAATGCTCAACAGATGGCCAAGAAGATAGACAATAGATAAGAGCTGCTACAAAATGCTCCCGCTAATACAAAATAATGCCTCCAAAGGCTGAATAAGAAGTGAAGATCAATACAAGCAGATCTGAATGCCAAACTCTCCAGCTGAAGAATGCCACGCTCCAATAGAAGGCTAAAACCCTCAATAACTCGGCCCTGCTGCCAAAATTGTCCAATCACCCTAATAAATATGCCAACTGATAGATCGGGTGATGGTAAGAATAACCCAGGTGCCTGAATCTCCAAGATCCCTCTCAATCTTCGTAGATCTGAATTTCCCACTGAATGGGGTGCCCCACTAGATGACTGAAA
>ML823930.1:90518-111524 GCA_009831015.1 Picea engelmannii
ACAAGTTTTCAGGAGAATAATATGCCGAGTCGCGACATGGCGATGCAGTGATAATCAAGGCTTAATAAAATTATGTCGCGACTTCGCGAATCGGAGTTTCGGATATTTTAACTTTATGAAAGGAAATGCCGAGAGGCGATATGTCGAGAGGCGATGTGGTGTGAACCGATGTGCTGAGAACCAAGTTTAACTATGGTTAGTTGTTTACTCTTGGTTCTTGACTATGGTTATTTTAAAGATTATCGTGTTCTCGGCTCTCGGGGTTGAGAGAACAAAAATTTAGGGTCGAGAAATGCCGAAGCGTGAAACCCCAAGGATGTCATAATCAAGGGTTAAAGGTCTTATACTATTCTTGCCTTGGATGAAAATTAAAGCTGAGTTCGCACTCTCGCGACTCGGGACTTGTGAATTCAATAAATAAGGTGTCCGGCTTGCGAGATCACGAAACTTGAAAAATCCTAAGGACAAACATACCTGCGAAAAAAAGGGCCTTTTGTAAGTGACAAAGCATTATTATTTAGGTGACAAAAAGTTTTTTCAGAGTTTTATGATTTTGGAAGGAAAAGGGAAAGACAAACAACTTTATATCTCAAGCATCAGAATATTCAAAATTGTGTGAGGCGAAAAAACAGGGGCGGCTCCAACACCTTCGGCATTTTAGGAATGTCCTTTTTAAGTGCTGCAAATGATGTTCATGGCTGCTAAAAAAAACAGTGATATCATCAAGATATATCAGGACAAATTTATCTTTCTCCCCAACGAAAGCAATGTCCATCGCCCTTTGGAATGTCGCTCCTGCATTCATCAATCTGAAAGGCATATTTTCGTACATAAATGTACCCCGTGGAGTAGTAAAGGCAGTCTTTTCTTTATCGTCCAAATGGACAACAATCTAGTTGTATCTGGAAAACCCATCAATAAAAGACATTACCTTTGATCCTGACACCTTCTGCAAAATATGTTCCATTTTGGACAGAGCGTAGTTGTCCTTCCTAGAACACTTATTCAAATTTCTGAAGTCCATGTAGAGTCTGATCTCTCCATTCTTCTTTCTGACCGGCACAAGATTTGCAATCCATTCTGAATATCTGAGAGGCATGATAATGTGGCCATCCAATAGTTTCTTGATTTCCCTTTCCATTGTAGGCAGTAACAAGGGATTAAAAGATCTAAGTTTCTGCCTAAACGGTTTGGTATCTTTGTTTAAGGGAATCTTGTGTTGAATTACCTCTGTGTTGAAAGTCTTCAAGTCATCATATTTCCAAGCAAAGATGTCAGGAAACTCATTTAAAATCATCAAGGCGATTTTCAAGCATTTAAAGAAGTTCAAGAGCATCAAAGGATTAACCACTCAGTCAAGAAACACTCAACATCCGAGATTCGTGGAGATTTTGAAAAACAAATGCTAAATTGGTCACCTAAAGTTTTGATTATGATTAATTGAGGAAATATAGCTACAGAAGACAGGTGCCTTTACCTTTCTATGACACAACAGAGTCCAGAAGTTGATGAAGTACATATGTCAAAGATTGATATAGAAGACAGTTCGAGTTCTAGCAACTAGTCTTTGTTATCGATTGCCTTAGTTAGTTTTATTTTCTATTTTTAGATACATATCCAAGTTTTCAGGATCTTAAAAACCGATTGTAAAAGGCTATAAATGCCCATCCTTTCTAAGAGACAAGGGTTCAAACTAGGAATACATTTTGTGCTACTGTATAGACTCTTATTGGATAATAAAATTACAGTCTCCTTTGCTTTGAATATCAAAAATATTCATGCATCCTTTTTCTGTACTTTATTTTAGTTTATCTTAGCTTATAAAGATTGTTATCTCTTTATTGAGCTCATAGACTTGAAGTGAAGGATTTCTTACTATCTTGCATTAATCCCTACACCTAGTTGTATTTGGCAATCAAGATTAGTGTTCTTCATCCTCTCCTTTTAAATACTTGATCTGATTATTGTTTTCTAAAAGCATTGTTTCATTTGAATGTATGATGAGTTGTCTATTGCATTAATCATTGAGTGATCCCATTGTTCCAAGCATACCTACACATTATTTTCTTAAGTTACCAAGAATCCTTAGCCTACAACCCTAAGGAGTTTCTTGGAGTGATAACACCATGAACCCTTCACAGTTTCTATTTAATATGGAGGTGAAAGTGGAAATAAATCCATACCAATGTGAAATCGATGTGTTAAAACTGAATCATTGGTTGCAACAACTAGAAGTTTATTTAGCATTCACCATATAGATGAAGAGCAGAAGTTTTCATTTGCTAGATTGAATTTAGAGGGCTATGCTTTAACATGGTGGGAAATCCATACATAAACACTTAGGCTAGAGGGTGATATGCCAATAACTAGGTGGGGGGACTTCAAAACCCTTATCAAGTCCAAATTCTACCTTATCAGGTATGTAGAGGACCAATTTGTAACGTCCCTCTTTACCAACACTTACAAAATGCTATGATACCAAATTGTAACATATCCACCCTCCAAGATGGGTTTCGTTACCATACTTATAAAATTCTCTAATACCAATATGTAACATACCCAACTTAGTACTGAGAAATGCTACTCCAAAATCTAGTGCGCATATTCTACTCTATAACATTGGTCTGCACATAAATACTTGAAGTGATGCGCATGACCCCAAGCTGGGTTGCGCCACACAAACTTTCCTCTTCTGACACAACTTATAACAATGAAAGTAACACAATACAACTACACACACAAGCATGTTGAGCACACAAACATTATTGTGCATGTAATCTCTCTGAACATGTGATCACTACTGCATGTGCAACCATTCTAGTGTCACACACAAATTGTGTTCTCCTTGTGCACATGGGTTGTTTCCCTGTGGGCACAATGAATCCAACATCTTGCGCAAATGGAGTATTTCCCTGTGCGCATGACCATTCTAACCTCACCTCGGAGACCCATGACCATTATTATAAGGTTAAATTAACATGAATAACTAATAACAACTGCCATATTCAACATGTACGACTACAAATAATGAATACCAACACCACACTTACATGTCCAAGAAACATTATACATAATTAAAACTACTTATATGCAACATCATACAAGAATTAAACCCATATCAGACATAGATAATTAAGCACACAATAAATGAGACAAAACATAAACGAAACTTGTCTTTTATGAAAAGTCACCAACTACACATAGAACTCCGATGTTCCTCCCAACCACAGACTCTATTTCTCATAAAAATTTCAGCAAAAGGTCACCCCCGAGTTGGGGCTTAAACTCCACTAGGGAAAAAAATTCCTAATGTCAGTCTAAAGTTTGATAAACAACATAATTGCTTAGTCCAATGTGCCCATTGTTGCAACTAATCTACATTCTCTCATTCCCCGCATGCTTTCCCCACCCCATGAAGTGTGCCCCTTCTTTGCTCAACAGTACTTCGGCTTCCCCACTTCCCTTCCATGGATTCAACAATGGGTCGGACATGACGTCTCAGAGCACTGCAACTAATGCAAAATGCACCAGGGAACAATGCACAACAAAACTCTCACCTAGAGAGAATGCTCACGATCCTGACAACCCACCTCTTCGTTAGAAAATATCTCACTTGGAGATAATTCTCATGGGCCGGACAACCCACCTCTTCAAAAACACCTAGAGAGAATGTTCACGGGCCCGACAACCCGCCTCTTCGACCACAACCAAGTTTTTCCCAAGCACAAGGTTATACAATGGTATTCAGTTCTAGACCTCCCCAAAGGAGTGTCGGTCTGAACGATTGAGAAATGAAAAATCAATTATTTTCCCCCAAAATACAATAAGGCCAACAATATATATTGTGTGCCTTAAACTAGATACTTGTCACCTTCATAATTAGCTTTAGCCACCTGGTGACTCATTCTCATCCCTCGAAAACTTAGGATAAATAATTATCTAAAAATTACACATTTAGAAAATATTAATAAAATATTCCCTTGGGCTTAATCCCCCTTGGCTTAGCCCCCACTTTTCCCTTTTTCGGTGGAGTTAAGCCCCCTGTCTCTTTTTGTCTGATCTGTCTACGTGCATCGATGTGATGTTATTAATAACTTGAGTGTTATTACATTTTACAAGGATATCCTGACCCATATGGATGTCGGTGGCCTGCCACCTATTCCAATTGGTTCATTTTGACAGTTTTCCATTTTGATAGGTTTTTCCTAGTTTTCAGGTCCCTGACTTCCGGGGCCGTTTTGAGGCCCTAAACAACATTTTTAGGGCTCGCCACAGTCAAACTGTAGGCTAAATTAGAGTCTTATGGAAACATGTGTAGTCCTCGGATAGACCTTTCCAACGGGTTATCATGCGCCTAAAATAAGATCGTATGCAAAAGTTACGACCTCGGGAAGTTGATGTACTAGCTTACCCCAACAGGGCCCACATGACTTTTGGCGCTTCATCTCCTAGGGTTAGGATTTTGGATGTCTAGGGTTTTTGCTTTCATGTTTATTGTAAAAAGGCCTTCAGATCCACATTGTAGTCATCTTCTTGCGAATGAGCGCAACTATCACATCTCTTCTCAGAGATAAGCCGCCACCATTCCAACAAGATTGTTTTCCGCTGCATTTTACAGTTTCAACTTATTTTCTTATTGAATAGAAACCAATTTTATTGTATCCCTATTATTTTGTGTTAAACATCTTTTAATAATCTGTATTCATTTCGTTCTTCTCATAAAATATGGATCAGTGGTATCATAGCGGTCTCGTCCTTGTCGCTCTTAATGCATGTCCCCAACGAGGTCAGGGTACAAAGAACTGGGTCTCGAGCTTGTTTCTCTAGAGGACAAAATCTATCACATTCCCAAGAGATCTCTCATGGTGGAAGAAAATATAGACAAAGGGACATGATATCCTTTCAAAATGTTTCTTGAGGAAGCCCTCACGCAATAGAGGAAAAAGATGATGGATAGTTTCGCGCAAATCATTCAGAGACTACCAACAGATGTCGCATCTTCCTTGAGCGGAGGTGGCGCCCCCTTCAAGGTACAAATAAACTTTGATATTCCTATATTTGAAGTTTAGATGGACACAAATGTTGTAGACAAGTGGTTGAATCTACTAGAATGGTATTTTCCTGTCCATAACTTTTCGAATAGAGAAAAAATTACTTTTGCGCTCCTCAAAATATTTCCCCATGTCAAAGATTGGTGGGAAATATTTTGTGAGCAAAAGGAAATAGAGGAACCCTCATTATTTACAATCACGGTCACCTGGGAATCCTTTAGGGATTCTATTAAGGAATAATACTACCCTATCAAAAGTTATGATGACCTGTATACAAAATGGACCTCACTACGACAAGAAAGAGACCAAGCAATGCCCGAGTTCACAAATATCTTCGATACCTTTCGTACCAAGATGGGTATCAAATATTCTGAGTGACATCTGGTGCTCAATTATAGCAGTGATTTGCATCGATACATCCATACCGAAATGGAATTTTTGGACATCTCATCCTTGGGCGCGACCTATCGATATGCCATCAAAATTGAGCAAAAGCTCAAACAAAAGACGCAGAAATTTGGGCCCGGGAACCTTGCACAACAAAATAAAGGAAAGGGCATCCCCAACCCACAGAACAAAGGACAGAGAAAATATGGACATCATCAAGACAACCATTCGAAGCCACAGGCAAAGAAGGAAACCATAAAGACAAAGAAAGATATTGGGAAGTGGTGTGACTTCCATAAGAGCCCCTGGCATAACACTATTGATTGCCTCTCAAAGAAGTCGCTAGTGGATGAAGTAAAGGCCTCTAAATCAGATGTGGGTTTTGAATCTGAGTTAGAACCAGAAAGGGGGAGACATATCATTGACATGGAACCCAGTTCCACCGTTGCTACCACCAAGCTCCAGCCCGGTGAACCAGATGAGCCAGAGGAAGGAAAGCACCTTTTCCATTCAAATATGTGGGTGAAAGGAACCCCGCTACACTTCATCATCGATAGTGGTAGCTAAATGAACCTCATCTCAGTAGAGGTCGCCAAGCGACTATCCCTGCCAAGAATTCCACACCCACAACCCTACACCATTGAATGGCTCTGCCAAGGAAGTGATCTCTGTGTCAGCCAACAATGTCGACTGTCGTACGACATCAATCCCTTCAAAGATGAGGTATTGTGTGATGTTGCTCCTCTCGAAATTTTTAATGTTCTTTTGGGCCAACCTTATTTATGGAAACATCATGTTGTATATGAGTCTAGGCCTCAAAGTGTTATTACTTTGAACAGGAAATTGTACAGGATATCCGAGGTAGTCCCACCTAGTGTTATTTCCTTCATCTCTGCCAAGCAATGCAGGAAGGTAATCTCTCAGACTGGGAAGTTTGTATTCTTCGTGATTCACTCCCAAAGTGAGCAAAATATCGTAGCCACATTCAGGGCCTCCACGACTGATCTCTCCACACAACATAAGAAAGTGGATAAGATCTTGGAAAAATACTCATATATCTTCTCCTCACCTATCGGGGTACCTCTGCACTGTCAGGTCAAGAATCCCTGATCTGGCCACCGATGCACTACTACCCAATGGGCCAGTTTACTATGCTCTCTATTGGAAAATGAGGAGATCAAGAGGCATATCCAAGAACTACTCCACAAGGGGCACATCCTTCCAAGCTCATTGCCTTGTGGGAACCCAATCGTGCTGGTGCAGAAGACATATGGGACCTGACAACTCTGCATTGATTTCTGGTCCCTGAATAAAATCATAGTTCGGAACTGGTACTCGATTCCGTGAATTGACGATCTCCTTGATTAGCTCACGAGGGCCAAATACTTCAGTAAGATTGATCTAAATTCTGGTTACCACCAGGTCCCAATAGAACAAATAGATGTATGGAATACCACCTTCAAGTCAAAATAAGGTCTTTTTGAATGGTTGGTCATGCCCTTTGGTTTGACAAATGCTCCAACAAATTTCATGAGGATGATGGAGGATATCCTGCAACCTTTCACCAATAATTTTGTAGTGGTTTATCTGTATGACATCCTCATCTACAACAAGACTTGGGTGGAACACTTGCAGCATATTCAACAGGTTCTACACACCCTCCGAGAGCACAAGCTATATGCCAACTTGGAAAAATGCACCTTCGGCATGGACATGGTCCATTACCTAGGATACATCGTTGATCAACATGGTGTGCATGTGGATCCAGCCAAGATCTAGGACATCCATGATTGGCCAGCCCCAACCACACTCACTGGGCTTCACAGATTCTTGGTCCTTGCCAATTTCTATCGCAGGTTCGTGTTGGGATTCTCCCATATCACATGGGCCCTCATCCAAGTAACCAGAGGTGGTGGTAATGAAAATTTGTGTGGGGCCTGTTCAAACAACAAGTTTTTGATGATTTGAAGCAACTCTTATGGTCAACCCCAGTACTTTCATTACCATACTTGTAAAATCCATTTGATATCAAGACAGATGCTTTCAACTATGTTGTGGGTGTCGTTCTCACTCAGCACAACCACCCCATGGCATATCATGGTGAGACACTATCTGATGTTGTCTGTAAATACCCTACTTATGAGAAATAAATGTACTCCATTGTGAAAGCTTGATGCAAGTGGAGACATTACATTATTGGGAAGGAGACAATCATCCACACTAATCATAAGCCACTGCAATTCATGCAGACACAAGAGAAATTGCAGAATGACTACCATCATAAGTGGTCCACTTACTTGCAGCAGTTCCACCTCAACATCAAGTATAAAATAAGAAGTACCAACTGAGTTTCTGACTACCTCAGCCAACCTCTGACCATGACACTCACCACGGTGCTAGAATCTTGTGGCCACGAGACCTGCTGATGGCACCACCTCTATGAGACAGACCTTGACTTTACCACCACCTATCAAATGTTGGGTGCAAACTTAGTGGTCACTAATTTCCATCTTGAGGACAGGCTGTTGTGCCATCAAGTCCATCTCTACGTTCCATCAAGAGAGCAAGCGAAGATGATATGGGAATCCTACTACAATCGGGGGGCATGACACTTCATCGTCGAAAAGACAGTGGCAATGCTGCAGAAACATTTCTACCAGCCAAAACTTAGATAGGATGTCAACAAGCATATCTAGTCCTGCACCGCCCGTGCCATTTCCAAACCGACCACTAAGAAACAGGGATTGTACACCCCTCTTCTTACCCCTAACAGGCCATGGGAATCCATCTCAATGGACTACATGTTGGGCCTTCCATCCACCAAGAGGTGAAATGACTGTGTTTTTGTGGTTTTTGATCGCTTTTCCAAGATGTCGATTATGCCGCTTGCAAGAAGAGCATCACAATAGAGGCTACTGACAAGCTCTTCTTTGAAAAAGTATGGGTACATTTTGGAATCCCACAAACCATTGTCTCATATCAGGATAGTCAGTTCCTCAACACATTTTGGTTGAGCCTCTGGTCATTGCTGGACACCAAACTCACCAAATGCACTGCCTTCCACCCCCAACCAGATGACCAAATTGAGGTCATCAATCAGATAATCATGCATATCCTGTGCATGTACAATTCCAAGCACCCCCACACATGGTATGGGAGTCTTCCCTATGTTCAACATAGATACAATTGATCCCTACATAGCTCAACTAACCACATCCCCTTTCAGGTGTAGTTGGGATTCCAACCATTGGGACCCATGGATGTTGCACTTCCCCTTGCAGCCATTTTAGCCAAATCGTCCCCTGCTCCAATTGAAGCTGAAAAAGCCACCCGATTCATTGAGTGGATCCAGCACATCTACCAATAGGTTTAGGATATTTTACAGAAGTCCAATGCCAAGTACAAGCAACACCATGATCAACATCGGGTCCCACATAAGTTTTAGGTGGGAGACAAAGTTTGGTTTCACTTGTAGAACGAACGCCTCACAGGGCCCCATCAGAAGCTTCATCCACTCCATTATGGACCTTACACCATCACCAAGGCTATGGGTGACAATGATTTTGAGTGCAACATTCCCCCCTTCCTTGTCCTACACCCAATATTCAATGTGGCTCTCCTTCAGCCATACTTCCTTCAGCCATACTTCCCACCAAAAGATCTCAACCATGAATGCATGCAACATGCATCCAGTGATCAACTTGTGGACACATAGGTCAAGGGCACTCGACAACAAAGAATCCAACTTTATCGAGTTGTCAAAGCAGGGCAACTCTTGCACCAAGGCAAGTGGCTCACCCAGGGCCAAATTCAGGAGAAATTTCCTCATCTGATGGGGGAACTCAACACAATGGAGACCATTGCTTCCTAAGGGGGGATAATTGATCCAGATGGATGTCAGTGGCCTCCCACCTATTCCAGCTGGTTCATTTTGGCATTTTTCTAGTTTGACAGTTTTTTTCCTAGTTTTCGAGTCCCTAACTTCTGAAGCCGTTTTGAGGCCCTAAACAACGTTTTTAGGGCTTGCCACAATCAAACTATAGTTGAAGTTAGATTCTAAAGACAACATGTGTAGGCCTCAGATAGACCTTTCCAACGAGCCATCATGCGCCTAAAACAAAGATCATATGCAAAAGTTACGACCCCAAAAAGTTGATGTACTAACTTACCCCAACGGGGCCCACATGAATTTTGGCGCTTCATCTCTGAGGGTTAGGTTTTTGGATGTATAGGGTTTTTGCACTCATGTTTATTGTAAAAATGCATTCAAATCCTCATTGTAGTCATCTTCTTGCGAATGAGCACAATCGTCACATCTCTTCTCAGAGATAAGCCGCCACCATTCCAACAAGCTTGTTTTCTGCTGCATTTTACAGTTTCAACTTATTTCCTTATTGAATAGAAACTAGTGTTAATGTATCTCTATTATTCTGTGTTAAGCATCTTTTAATAATCTGTATTCATTTTGTTCTGCTCATAAAATCTGGATCATATCCGCATTATCCTATTTGCATCCCGACTCACCAACCCCATAACCACATAGGCTCTCCAACCTTAAATACATATGCATATACATACATACAGACACACACACACACACACACACAAATCGATTCTATGTGCACTTCAAGGTAATCCCCGTGCACTTACTCAAGTGCGTGCAACACTGTGAAATGTGCGCCACCTTCCTTTGATGTGAAACCACATGCACTTACCCATGTGCGCCCAACACTATGGAATGTGCACACCCTTTTTTTGATAACAATCCTCACACCCTACTCAGGTGCGTGCAAAAACAAAACTTGGTGCCAACGGGTCACTAGCCTATATGTACATTTACATTTACAATTGGTACCAACGACTCACCAACATATATGTACAATTACAAATAGGTTTTGGATTAGGGACATTACAAACCCCTCCCCCTTATTTATGCACTATTCTCAGTGCATTATATACACATGTACATACAAAATTTCAAAAGTCTTCAAAAATATGTGGATACTCTACCCGCATGGCATCTTCGTGCTCCCAAGTTACATCCTCAAGACCATACCAGGTCCATTGGACCTTTGTTGGCTCCATAGCTTGATTCCATAGTTGTTTGATTTTCCAATCCAATATGAAAACTGGTCGCACTCAAAAATATCCTTCTGGCTCCACCTGAATCACATTCCGATCAATAATATGGTTAACATCAGGTACATACTTTTTAAGCAATGATACATGGAAAATATTATGAATACACAAGGATGCAGGCAATGCAAGCATATATGCAACAAGACAGAAGAGTTTCAAGGCACCAAAGGCTGCCTACAGAGGTCTATATTTGACCTGATGTTGGGAACTATTTTCAAGGTTTACCAAACTATTTTACTCACTGCTTTGGGACAGCCACTAAGTCTGATATTTATGCCTTGAAAAATTGCCTTTAGTCATGTGATTTGATGCCCATTTGAGACTCTCTTGCATGGGTTAAATGTATGGTTTAGTCTACCATAAATATTAGCACATGCATATAACTCAAAACATCAAATACCCTCTTAGGATATTTAACAATCTACCACTGAAATTCCTACAAACATGACGAATGAACACATGATGTTTTTGGTCAACATGACCCTGGAAAAACCCCCATGGGGAAAACCAATTAGAGATATATGTTATATATACAAAGATATTATAGCTACTACAAAGAAATACAACTAAAGAACCTGATACAATAACAACTCCTCTCGATATGCTTTGGAGTTCTTAATTTCTTTGTGCCTTCTAACCTCAGAACAGTGCACCCTTTTCCTTGATGTACCTCTTCCACTTTCCTTGCCTTTATTTATCCCTTGAATTTTCCTTTGCCCTGAATTTCCCACTTGTAGATAGATCTCAATGAGTAGTGGCATCCTCTTTCCCTTTTCTTGTGCATACTTGGCCTCAAGTGATCCCTATCACACAAGGGTTTGCACCCATACTCCTCTCTTGCGCACCTCCTCCTAGAAATGCACCCCTAGCTTGGTATTTTCCCTCTCTAACACAAGTGTTCCTCCCTCACTCAAGCTATGGCCTCCAAGATCCTTGGTACCATTATCATCTCACCAATGCACCCCTCTACAAGCCACCTCCTCACAAGATGTGGCCTTGCTTTCTCTCCATACCATGTGCCCTTCTCCTCTCAAGAAGGTGCACCCTCCATGAAATCTTCTCAAGAATATTGGGCCCTTTGATCAAGTGTGCTCCCTTTTCTCCTTGAAACCCTCACTTCCTCTCCTCCTCTTCACTCAAATCTCTCAACTAAGAATGAGTCTCATCCTTACCCTTTTGCCTCTTTTAGCCTCCCTTTGGCCAAACCTAAAGGACCAATGGCCTAGATTCAATCTATCCAAGTCTAATCAATGAGTGAGATCTAATCTCAAAAATCTCACTTAGAAACCCACTTTACTCAAGTTTCTATAGTTTTCTTTATGTCTCTTAATTCACCCACAAAGTGAATTAATTGTCACTTTATGACTTAAGTGAAATATTTCACTTTTGACTTAAATCTCCTAAGTCAAAGTGAAATTAGAACATAAAGTAAAGACATAAAGGTAATAGTATCCCCCTTTGTGTTTAGAGTCTCACAAACACTAGGGGACCACTTTCCAAGGTACCCAAATCTCAACAAGGACTAATCCTCTCTAGGATTTCAAATGGCCCATAGTAATGTGCTGCCAAATTAGAACAATTTCACAACTTCAAGGAATTGTGTCTTGCTTTTAATTTCAAGAACACATGGTCACCCAATTTAAACTCTCTATGGGTTCTGCCTTTATATGCGCAATTTTTTTTCTTGTCTTAGACAACCTTTAAAATTTTCCTTATCTTCACCACTTGCTCTTACATTTCCTGGAGAAGATTTGGCCTAACCACGACTTTGTCTACTGGGTTGTCCCAACTCACTACTGTGTTGTCCCAACTCACTACTATGTTGCATTTTCTACCATAAAGTGCCTCAAATGGGCTCATCTTTAAAGATGATTGATACCCATTGTTGTAAGAAAAATCTACTAAGTGAAGGTATTCTTCCCATTTTGATGGTTTATCCATCACATACATCCTGAGCATATCTTCAATAACTCGATTTACCCTCTATTTTTTCATCTGTCTCAGGGTGATATGTTGTGCTAAAGTTTAGATTTGTCCCAAATCCTTTGAATAGCCCATTCCAAAATTTTGATGTCAAATTGGGATCTCTGTCAGACACAATTGTCTTAGGTACACCATGCAACTTAACAATTTCTCGCATGTATATTTCATCAATGTTGGCTGCTTTGTGCGTTGAATTGACTGGAATAAAATTGGAAGCTTTAGTAAGCTTGTCCACCACTACCATAATGGAATCATGTTGATCCGGATTATTTTTGGCATGAAATGAGAGTGGATATATAATAAAGAAATGTAAATACATATCTCATATATCCAATAATATACCAAAAATATATTAGATATGAAACCATAAACACAAAAATATAGTAATATACAATTTCTATTAATGAGCGAAAGCTACAACTGTAGAAATACAGAGTGAAAGACTTGCTAGAATGATGAAAACTTATCTATGAGAGGAGATGTGATGGATACTCACATTCACAAGAATAGTATTGTTACAATGAGGCTCCAAGGCCTTTTTAACATAAAGAAAATCCAAAACCCTAACCCTGGAATATGAAAAACCAACGGTTTTGTGGACCCCGTTTTGGGTAGTTTCGTGTATCAACATCCTGGGTCATAAATTTGGCATACGATCTTTGTTTGGGGCGTGTGATAGTTCATTGGAAAGGTATCACATAGGAGATTCATTTTATGGGCTCAATCAAAGCCTTCGATTGTCATTGAGGTGCTCGATCCCGAAAAAAATTCATTTAGTCCCTCAAAATGGTCCCCGAAGTTTAGGAACCGAAAAACTTCTAAATATAGTAAGTTGTCAAAAAGTTGTTATGAGCCAGTTGGAATAGGTGAGTGGCCACTGATATCCACCTGGATCACATGTTTCTCAACAATCCTTGGAATATTAGTAATAAAATCCATGGTTACAACTTCCCACTAAAAACGCTGGGATGGGAAAATGTTGTAGAAAAACATCTAGATGCCTGTGCTCAGCCTTGACCTTTTGACATTTAAGACATCTAACAATAAAATCAACAACCTCCTTTTTCATGCTTGGCCAATAGTATTAATTTTTTACCGTTGTTATTGTCTTCTAGTAGCTTGGATGTCTTGCATAAGGAACTTTATGCATCTCTAACAATAACATATTTTTCAATTCCTGAACATTTAGCACATAAACTCCGTGCCTATACATGAGTATTCCATTCTCTTTTAGCTCATAACCTTCCAATTTATGATGCGACATACCTTGCTATAAATTCACTATTATGTCCACATAGTGTTGATTTGACTTGGAAACCTCTAAAGTTCTGTCACTCAAATCTTATTTGTACATGCTAATGGTTGTAGCATGCATTTCGTGCCCCCTCTTGTTGAGTGCATCATCCACCTTGTTCTCTTTTCCTCTGATATGATTTATGTCAAAGTCATACTCACTGGGGAATTCTAACCACCTACTTTTTCTGGCATTTAAACTTGGTTTTCCAAACATATATTTCAGACCACTATGGTATGTTCTTAGGTCAAATATTTTACCCATAAAATAATGTCACCACATATTCAAGGCATGCACTATGGCTATCAATTCTAAGTCATGAGTAGCATATAGTATTTCATTCTCTTTTATCTTTCTTGATTCATAACATATCACGTACCTATTCTGACTAAGGACTCCCCCAAGTCCTTCTTTCGAAGAATATGTACATACAATGAAGTCTTCATCTAGATTAAAAAAAATCCTTAGTATTGGCGCACTAGTCAATAAACTTTTAAAGTGTTGAAAACTTCTTACACAATTCAAAGTTCTTTTAAATAAGACACCTTTCTTTTGGAAGGATGTGATTGGGTGTGCAATTTTTGAGAAGCCTTCAATAAACCTTATTTAATAACCTACAAGTCATATGAAGGACCTCACCTCTACAAAATTTCTTGGTGTTGACCATTTTTCAATGGACTTTGTCTTTTCCGAATCCACAACTATTCCTTCCTTGGAAATGATATGACCCAAATAATGGATCTGTCACTGGTAAAATGAGCACTTGTTCAACTTTTCATACATTTGATGCTCCCTCAATACTTGTAGCACCATCCTCAAGTGTTTCTCATGCTCTTATTTATAATTTGAGTAAATAAGTATGGCATCCTGAAATACAATGACAAACTTATCTAAGTAATTTATGAAAACACCATTCATCAAACACATGAAGACAACTGGTGCATTTGACAACCCGAAAGGCACCACTATGAACTCATAATGTCCATACTCATTCTGAAGGCAGTCTTGTTGATGTCTTCTTCTTTAATTCTCACTTGGTGATATCCAGATCTGAAATCAATCTTTGAAAACATCTGTGTGCCCCTCAGTTGTTCAAAGAGGCCATCTATCCTTGGAAAATGATACTTGTTATTTATTGTTACTTTGTTCAACTGCCTGAAGTCAATACAAAGCATCGACGCACCATCCTTCTTCTTCACGAACAATACTGGGGAACCCCAATGTGACACACTTGGGCCTATATACCCCTTCTTCAAAATATATTCAAGTTGCATATGTAATTCCTTCAACTCTGACATACTCATCCTATAAGGAGTCTTGGATACAAGAGCTGCTCCCAGAATCAGATTTATATAGAAATCAATATCTCTTTTTGGTGTCAACCCCAGTATCTCTTTAAAGACAACTTCAAATTCTTTCAGTACTACACAGTCTTCAACATTTGGCACTTTATCCCTAGGTTCCTCCTCCATGTGCGCTGCAAATACTTGACATCCTTTCATGTAGTTTTTCTTCAATTGCAAGGCTGAAACTTCCCTCATAGTTACAATGCTTGGAATGCCTTGAAATGTTCTTAAGTGTCCTTCCTCATCCAAGCAAGTAAATGCCTTATTTTAAGATTCTAGAACAACATGGCCTTGGTCCAATCAATCCATACCAATGAGGAAATCATACTAGCCCAAACGTATGATATTCAAATCAGATTTTGTGCACAGTCCATTCTTTTCCATTGAACATGCCTTAACCATCCCATTAATTTTTTTTCCCTTGTATCTAACTGCACCAACCAAGAATTCCCAAGCTTGCGTCTTGGCAATTGGAATCTTTCCACCATCTTAGGATCTAGCTAACTATGAATAGCTCATGAATCAATTAAAATAGTAATGGGTTGGTCATTAATATTACCTTCCACTTCAATCATGTGTGACTAAAACTCATCTTACTTGTTATCCAGGGATGCTTGAATCCTGGGTACATTTCTACCCATGTCTTCAACTGTCACAACTTGCTGTAAATTGTGCACAATCCTCACTTTTTCACCTATTTGAGGGAAATATCTGTCTATATGATCTCCACCACAACCCCAACATTGAATATGTTGTTTCCTTGGTCTTTGCCCCACTGGCTCAGTCATTCTGGGCTCCTTGGGAGTTAGTTGTCCTTGTGAAGTATTTCTGAAAAATGGTGGCTTAGTCCCCTTCTTCCCCTGATCCACCTTTCTTTTAATATCGTTTTTCGAAGCCTTTTGGAAATCCGGTCTTCCCTTTTGTTGATCATAAAAAAATTTAGTACACCTTATGGTTTCCTCCAATGCTTGGGGTCATCATATTGTATCTTGTCACTGATAAATGAGGGAAACCCACTTAGGTACCTTTGAATTTTAACTTTCTCATCCTTGATGAATGTAACATATTTCAACAGTTCTAAGAATCTTCTTTCATACTCATCTATTGTCATACTTCTAATCTTGAGTTCAAAGAACTCGTTCATTTTCTTGTCATAGTATCACTTGGTTAAGTATTTATTTTTAAAATACCTCTTGAACTCCCTCCAAGTAACTTTCTTTTTATCAATGTTTTGCACTTGCATAAACTGATCCCACCACATCGATGCTTTTTCTTTAAGCTGATAGATGTCGATTATCCCTTCTTCCCGTGCAGAGTAATTATGCAGCTTGAAGTACTTCCTCATACCCATCAGCTAAGTCTCCACATCTTCATCCTTCTTGTGTTCACCATCAAAGGTAGGAGGCTTGATCTTATTAATTTCTCCCTGTAGCTTATCCACACCGGTACTCCTCTTATGATTTCTAACATAAGATGGACTTGAACTATTGCGTACTTTTCTAAATGAATGCTTTGGTGAGTGGTGATGTTTCTTATCGACACTTCTTGTTTCTCTTCTTTCACCATGAGACCTGTGACTCCTTGACTTGCTTGACTATGTCTTCGTATCCATTTTATTTTCTATTCTATCTAAGCTTTGCATCAACTTGATATTGAAGCCATCTTGTTGCTCCTTTTCTTTCATAAGCCTTTCATTACCAACTTTATATCTTTGGACATATTTTGGTAGTCCTTTTATGGTTTCTACCAAGTTTATGCGCTCCTCCTTGGATTTTGTACCATCAAAAACCAAACCGACATACAGATACCCAAATTCATCCTCATGGTTGTAAGTTCTCTGTGCATCTTCCATGATTTTTTACTTTCTGGGATGATTCTATGCTTCTCTAATCATTTTTAATTCTACAAATTGTGCAGGTAATAAGATTTTTTAGATGAATTCATGTGACAACTTCATGAAAACTCTGCACCATTTTGTCAGAATCCTTTCTTCTGATTACTTGGATGATTTTAACATCCCAAATTCTAGTACACACACCCACACATCAATATTTTTTGCGCATCACAACTCTACACCGCACACCAGTATTTTTCCATGCACAATAAACTATGCACTGTGTGGCACCAATACTTAGCGTGAACGAAAATTTTTTGTTGATCTTTGGCCCATACCAATCCAGTGTTGAACCAATAGCTTTGCAACTTTATTGTTGATCTCCACCCCACACAAGTCCAATGTTGAACCAATAGCTCTGATACCACAATGTAACATCCCTCATTACCAACACTTACAAAATGTTCTGATACCAAACTGTAATGTCCCCAACCTCCCAACTCGGTCCCGTTACCATAATTACAAAATGATCTGATACCAATTTGTAATGTACCTAGCTTACTACTGAGCAGTGCTACTCCAAAATTTAGTGTGCAGATTCTACTCTATAACATTGGTCTACGCAGAAATACTTGAAGTAATGCGCATGACCCCAAGATGGGTCACACCACACAAAATTTTCTCTTCTGACACAACTTATAATGACGAAAGTAACACAATAAAATTGCGGGAACAAGCATGTTGAGCACACAAACACTATTATGCATGTAATACACTCTGAAAATGTGATCACTATTGTGTGTGCAACCATTCCGGCATCACACACAAATTTTGTTCTCCTTGTGCATGTAGACTATTTCCATGCGTGCACAATGAATCCAACATGTTGCATGCAAATATTATTTCTTTGTGTGCATGACTATTCTAACCTCGCCTTGGAGACCCATGACCATTATTATAAGGTTAACTTAACAAGAATAACTAATAAAAAATGTCATACTCATTATGTATGACTACAAATAATGAATACCAACACCACGCTTACATGTGCAAGTGACATTATACATAATTACAACTATTACTTATATGCAACATCATACAATAATTAAACCCATATCAGACGTACAGAATTAAGCATACAGTAAATGAGACAACACATGAAGGACACTTATCTTTTATGTAAAGTCACCAACTATGCGCAGAACTTTGATGTTCCTCACAACCATAGTCTTTGTTGCTCATAAAATTTCAACAACAGGTCACCCCTTATCCGAGGCTTAAACTCCACCAGGGAAAAAATATTCCTAATGTCAGGTTAAGGTCTGATAAACAACAAAATTTCTCAATCCAAGGTGCCCATTGTTGCAACTAGTCTATAGACTCTCATTCCCCACATGCTTGTCCCACCCCAGGAAGTGTGCCCCTTCTCTACTGAACAGTCCTTCGACTTCCCCACTTCCCTTCCAGAGTTTCAACAATAGTTCGAACATGAAGTATTAGAGCACTGAAACTAATGCCTAGCGCACCAGGGAAAAATTCCCAACAAAAATATCACCTGGAGAGAATTCTCACGGGCATGAAAAACCACCTCTTCATCAACAAATCTCTGACCTGGAGAGAATTCTCACGGGCCTGACAACCTGCCTTTTCAATAACAAATCTCTCACCTGGAGAGAATGCTCATAGGCCTGACAACCTGCCTCTTTGACCACAACCAGGTTTTTTCGAAGCACAAGGTTATACAATGGTAGTCAGTTCTATATGTCCTCGAAGGAGTGTCGGTCTGAACGATCAAGAAATTAAAAACGAATGTTTTTCCCCAAAAATACACTAAGGAAAATAATATATATTGAATGCCTTAAACTAGACACTTGTCACCTTCAAAATTAGCCTTAGACAATTGGTGACTCCTTCTCATCCCTCAGGAATGTAGGATAAATAATTATCCATAAATTACACTTTTCAAAAATATTAATAAAATATTCCCTTGGGCTTAAGCCCCCTTGGCTTAGCCCCCACTTTTCCTTTTTTCGGTGGAGTTTATCCCCCTGTCTCTTTTCGTTTGATTTGTCTATGTGCAACGATGTGATATTATTAATAACTTGAGTTTGATTACATTTTACAAGGATAGGTGCACTGGCCTATTTGCATCCTGGCTCACCAACCCCATAACCACACAGGATCTCAGACCTCAAATATATATATATATATATATATATAACTCGGTTCAATCCACATTTCAAGATAATCCCCACGCACTTACTCAAATGCACACAACACTATGAAATGTTCTCACCCTTTCTTTAATGTGAAACCACACACACTTACCCAAGTGCATGCAACACTATGGAATGTGTGAAACCTTTCTTTGATAACAATCCTCGTGCCCTACTCAGGTGCGCGCAAAACCAAAACTTTGTGTCAACTGCTCACTAGCCTATATGTACATTTACAATTACAATTGGTACCAATGGCTCACCAACCTATATGTACAATTACAAATGGGGTTCATATTAGGGACATTACACAATGGATCAAGTGATGCTACTTCAGGTAGAAGCAGGGGAAAAGTGTACATGAGTATACCACTAAGTTCATAAAGATGGCCATCATGTTGGGTATCTCTCCCAATAACCTAGATGTACTCCTAAAGTATCTAGGGGGTTTACAGAATAATTTACGAAAATAGGTGATTCTATTCAATCCAAGGATAGTGGATGAGGCATGTGTATAGGCACAATACTTAGAAAACATAGGCCAAAAGAAGGGGCAACCAAGTGGTTCTAAGAAGAAAGAGCACCAGGGGGATTTATGTTGGGTATGTGTTATATTATTTGCATCACTAGCTCTAGTGTCTGCTACATTGCATTGGGCATGCAGGGGGGTTTGGGGGGGGAATATACCTCCTTGATGGGGGTTCGGGGGCAACATCCCCGATATAAAAAAATTCCTCGGGAAACATGTTGCAATTTTGCCTCATTTTTTGTGTCACCTTGATTTTCATGTCCATTGTTGGGCAGTTTTTGTTGGTTGTAGAGCCTGATTATCTTTCTGATTTAGAGGTCTTTGATTTCATCCATGATTATACCCCATGAAGACTTTACACCCCAGAAGAATGTACACTCATCCATGCGGGGGAGTGCATGGGGGGTTACCCCCCCTGTGGGGTTTGGGGGCTGCTTGCCCCTCGGCTGGGGTTTGGGGGAGAAGTCCCCAAAGGAAAAATTGCCTTGTAAATGTATATTGTAATTTCATTTTAAATTTGGACCATTCATTATAAGGTCGCAGATCTGACAGTAGAAGTTATGTTAGGGTTTTTTCCCCTAGAAAGCAACCATATTTTATGAGGGAAATGTATTGCGGCTATGCATCATTGTGAATATTGTATTATGAGAGAGGATATTGTGAGAGAAAGAAGAGGAAGTTACAGTGGGTTTGCTATAGGTTGTATCCCTTCATTTGCTGGATAATAATAAAGGAAGGACCTGGAAATTTATTTGGTGGACGTAGCCCACACTGGGTGAACCACGTATATATGTGTCTCTATTGTATTGTGTATCTTTTGTGTTTTATTTCCGCAGTTGTTTTATTTTATTTCTTCTTGATCATGTTTTTATAACAACTGATATCAGAGCGAAAGGTAATTCGTAGGAAAAGAGGGTTCTTCGTTCGAGTGGGAGTAATGGTGGAAGATGGAAAGTTTAGGGTCGAGAAATTTAACGGCCAAAACTACAAATTATGGAAGATGCAGATGGAAGATTATTTATATTAGAAGGATCTATTCCTACCATTGGGTGGATCTATTCTCGTTTTTATAACAACTAGTATCTGTAGGGACCGTCAATTAATTGAAACTAACATGAATTAAAACAGAGCGGACATTTTTGAAATTTACTAAAAATTTGCTTACTCTAGCATATTCATTCCGAGATTTTGATAAATAAAATAACATTTTTACATAACAATTTGCAT